>CBVK0100387302.1:0-11849 GCA_900067695.1 Picea abies | reverse complement strand
GTCCACCTTACATTGAATGACCTCCACTATTATCACTATGGGCCCTCTGGCCCCCCCCCAATACCTCTCTAGCTACCTTACATATTGCTAAGAATTTTTCAGCTAGAAGAGAAGAATACAAGAAGAGAAACAAGAGGCACCATGCCCACACAATTGAATACGAAGAGCCACCCACAAAGATGATAAAAGAATAGATTGAAGACTATGTCTTGATATCTTCCCTCTTAGGATCAATGTCACCTGGTGAGGATACTTGGCTCATAGACAATGGTGCTTCCAAGCACATGACAGGTCAAAGAGACATTCTCTCTTTCCTTACAGAAAAGAACTTTCCCCAGAAAGTTACACTTGGAGACGATTATCAGTATCCTATCAAAGGGAGTAGGAGAATCAAATTACAAACTTAATTCAGGAACCCCAATGAAGATGAAGGATATACTATATGTACCAGGTTTGACAAAGAACTTACTTTATATCTCATCTTTAGATAAGAAAATTTTTAGAGTTTCTTTCATAGATGGAGAAGTTCTTATGTGGTCCAAAGGAAAAACCATGGAAGAAGCAATTGTTATTGGAAAAGAAGAAGGTGGCTTATATAATATAAAAGGTCACTCATAAGCAGCCTTGACTCATTCCATTGAGAATCCTTGTGAAATTTGGGATATAATACTATCTCACATTAACTACAAGCCATTACCATATGTAAGACAGGTAGTCACAAGTCTACTAGACTTCAAGGTTGACCATGAAGGTGTGTGCAACAGATGTGCATAAGGAAATACCATCGAGAACCCTTTCCCGAAGAGAGACAATAAAGAAGAAGGAGTCTTAGAGCTCATTCACTCAGATGTATGTGGTCCAATTCCATCAACCTCCATCAGTGTGTATGTATACTATGTATCATTTATTGATGACTATTCTCACAAAACCTAGGTTTAATTTTTGAAATCAAAAGATGAAAAGTTTGGTAAATTCAAGGAATTCAAATCCTTGATAGAGAATCTCTCTGAAAGAAATATCAAGATACTCAGGTCAGATAGTGGAGGAGAATACCCTTCAAAAGAGTTCGTAAACTTTTGTAAATATGTCAAGATCAAGAGAGAGCTCACAACTCCCTACAATCCTCAACAAAATGGTGTAGCAAAAAGAAAGGACAGAACTATAATGGAAGCAGTAAAGACCATGATCCATGATCAAGACCTTCCAATGCACTTATGGGCAGAAGGAGCAAGAAAAATAGTGTATGTATATAATAAATTGTTCCATAGTGCACTTGGGTTCAAGACCTCTGAAGAGATGTTCTCTAGAAAGAAGCCAGAAGTAAGCCATATCAAAATATTTGGTTGTCTGGTATTTGTACACATTCTGAAAGAGAAGAGAACCAAGATAACCCTTCAGGAAACAAGGGAATATTTTTGGATACTATGAGGTCTCCAAGGCCTTCAAAATATACATATTGTTGAGGAAAATATATGAATTGATCTTACTCAAGCATTTTCAGAATTTACTTGGCTAAAGTAAAGTAGACGGGAATATCACCCTATATTTATAGCCAACAAAATATATATCCTAACTCACAAGTATTAATTACAAGTGATTAGGCTAGTCTTTTATCAACAAGAAGATTGCTGGAAATTCACTTTTTATATATTTTTCTGAACATATCAGTTGCTGAAATAAATGTAAGAACATAAGTGAAGACACCAATATGATAATCAAGAAAATTGAGATATAAAGCAATCCTTTATTTCATTCCAATTCACCAAAGAGTCATTTTCTTTACAAAATCTCATACAAAAATCTTGGACCAAAGTCAAACTTAGAAATCCCCGATGGAACATACAAAAGGACCTCTGACAGAAAACCAAAACTGAACTCTAAAAGATGGATCATCTTGCCATAGATTGCTTCCCACTCGACTCTGCACAATAGCCTTTTTTAGTCATGAAAACTAATTCACAAACAGACAAGTCTACACAGAATATCAAAGATAAATCAACACCTCTGAAGAACAAGTGTCTGAATGATTTGATTCAACCCTGAATATTGATGTCTACAATAAGACCCTTCTATCATAAAATATCATTAGGCTATGATGAATATATGAATGAATGAAAATTGAATTATCTCAACACAAACTCAAAGAGAAAACCTTAGTATGCTTATGCTTCTATCCTCTTCTTGTTCCTCCCCTTACTTCTTCTTTTAACAAACTAGAACTGGTTGAAGTATTTGAACCAACTTATTAGTTAAGCTAACTAAAGACTCATCTAACTTTAGTTGGGCGGGGGGGGGGAAGTAATAATCATAATAGGGTCATAAATAAATAATAACTAGTAGGTGGGACCCCTTGTGACTCCCTTTAGTTTATAACAATCATAACCATCATAACATAATCCATTGGTTAAGAAAGCATGCCCCTTGTGCCTCCCCTCAAACACATTTACTTCTGGCAATTTTAGCTCATGAAATTTGAAAATATTTGAAAATAATACTCATTTATCCAAAATAAAAAAAAGTTGTCCAAAATCCATGAATTCCACCGTCATAAAACAATAAATAACATAAAAATCAAAAGCCATATTTTCCAGTCTGTGATGCAACCCTTCCTTGGTTGCTTCTATCACCTCTTGATTTTCCTAAATTTTCCTTGGGCTGGGTAGAGCCTTTAGGCTTTATCTCACTGATCACATGGGAACAATCATCCCTCAAATGCATATGTGAAGACACAGATTTGTCAGAGCCATCGGAGGGTGAGGAAGGGGCAGTAATAGCTTTTCCTTTATCAAATGCATGGAGGGATTCAGTTTTCAGTCTCTTGCTGGCATGGGAGGATTGCACTAGCAAGTGGTTAGGGGCAGCTTGGACAATGGGGTTCAAAGGTGGAGGAACATGAAAAGTTAAGTTGGTCCAGCCACGGTGTTGGGAGACTGTCGGGTGAACAATCTCCTGTCACCCATCATTTTCCGGAACTTCAGGTTGTAAAGAGACATAAGGAGGCACAGGGATGTCAGGGGCTTGAGGGTCTTGAAAGGGAGGCATTTCAGGCCTCGGTTGGACTATTCCATGCCCAATCCAATTAAATAATCCAGCATGAAACAATTGGCCAAGCTCTTATGAATCAACATCAAAATGTATAGAGAACCTGGGCCTTAGTTCCAATTACCTCTACCTCTGTTTCCTCGACTGAAAAAACTCATTCTATATATGTTAATGATTAGCAAATAGTCTTTTAAATAACCATGCATGACAACTCCTTAAAAAAATATGAAATATATTTGGCTTAGAATGTATTAGGCTCATGCAATCCAATCCATACAAATTGTTCTAAGGTTAATCAATGAGAAGGGGGGTGAAATAGTGTTCTGGGATACGTGAGGGGTTTGTATTGAGAGAAAATATGATATGATGAAAGGGGAGAAGAAATGTTCATTGATCAATGACAAAAAAAATTAACTGTAAATCAACCCAATAAACCTTACTGCAATCCACTCAAGACATTGTCACTTCATCTACTTAACACAAAAATTCTCTTGGCTGTAATCAATATCAGAACAGGGAGTGAACAAAATAAATATGGGATATGTGAGGGGGTTTTAATTAGTGGAAAATGAGATAATGAGAGGGGAAGAAACATTTATTGTTCATGATATTAATCAAGCAATCCATAACAAATTTTGTAGTAAGAAAAATATGCATCAACCAACAATCAGATGACTGAGTCATAATTCTTGTGTATTTGCCTAATTTCGTTGTCCATTAATATCCAACACAGTTCCATCACAAAACAAAAGTATTTCACACAATTTGTAAGAGGTTTTGTTCCCTTTATTCACACATTCTACATTTTATAACAACCAACAACAACACTCATTCCCAATCCGTAATCATTAACATCCACTACTGCCATACATTTCCCCAATCCACATCTATATTTAAAAGTAGTGTCTCCATAATAATAATGAAATCACTATTTCTGTAATAGAGCCAATCAAGATCTGTAATGATATTTGTTCCCATATATATACAGTAGAAAAATCAAAATAATCAAAACCTCACATGCCACGACTGAAATGACAATTGACTATAAAACCAACAATCATCATTTAGACAAAGGCTATGCAGGAGTAAATGTCCAAGGCAATGTAACCATGCCACTGTAAAACAAAACATCTCAATGCGACTTAAGAGCCGAGCCAAATACCCGACACGACTGTCATCAACAGTGGTCAATTTCAACAAATAACATGCTTAAAAAACTCTGAGGGTATCATTGAGTATAAAACAAACTACCCATACTACGCACAGAGTGAAACCAACGAAAATCCACAATACAAAATTTCCACTTGTCACAATAAACACACAGTCGTGCCAATAACTCAACATATCATGTTGGGGTTGTGCGCATAAATAAGTGGTTGGTTCATTTAAGTGACACCATGATTCAATCAAAACCATGTGCACATAGGCCTATCAACCAACGACACGGGATGCCGTGCATATGCCTTCTATATTTAACCAGTTGATTATCATTCGGCCCCAGGGGGGAACATAGTTGTCATGCCCAATGTTTCATTTAAAAAAAACCATACACGGAACACGACCTGTGTGAGAAAACCTAAGCATTCGTGACCAATGTCAGCTATCAACCAAATCAACATAAGTGCCAAACTAGTGACTGTACATCAAACAACAATTATCCATTTTGGTAAAAAAAATCAATCAAACGAACAAGCTGTGGTATTTGTGCATACCCATGCATCCAATCAAAATAGGTAGAGGCCCTTCCATTTAAAAACAACCGAGTTTCTTTGACATCAGGCGGGTGACTGTAAACTTTTAGAAGTGCAAATTGGCAATGTAAGGCTCACTTTATTATCACAGAGGCAATGACGAAAAGATATAGCAACACGACTGATATACAACCAATGGGTGAGCCCGCATTCGAAGTAATAGACCACAATAATCGAGAACAACTTGACAGGCTTGACAGTCTCCCTATGCAACTCCATTCCGGAGGGTTAAGGGTTTGAATAGTAGTCATAATAGGAGGAAAGGAACCAACTATAGTGAAACTTCGAGGCCAAAGGCATACACACAAGGAGGACTATGATTTGCTTGTGAATGGGAGGCAGTTCCTTGACAGGGCCGAAACAAAAAACATGGCTCTAGTTAAACCCAAGAATCGTGAAGACAACCATCCATCGATGATTTAAAAAACCTTTAACGAAACACACTGGTAACAAAGATCTATCACCCAGGAAGAGCACCAACTCCAATGAACTCAAAACAATTATAAGTAGAACCATCCATTTTTCATTCAAAACCAAAATTCCACATAGTTGCAGCACTCAGGACAAACACAAACCCACACAACTGAGCCAAAATTATTTTGTAACCAGAGTGAAGTCAAGAATGGCCAAAAGAGACATACCTGTTAATCGAAATCCTTAAGATGGGAGGTGGTCGAGCGATTTCACCCTGCTAAAAATCTGGAGCATGAACAGAACAACAAGAACAAACAATAGTCTGACTAGGGTGGCGGCCAATGGGAAGGGTAAAGGTGATGTGCAATAAATGCACATCACCTCCACCCACATCTTATTTACTCCACAATACATACCAACAAGCCCCCCATTAACACCATTAATCAACCCTTGCATCAAGAACATAAACATATTTAAACCATAGCATAATCCAAGTTCTATATAACAATTCAACCTTTTGCATTGTTACTTTTCCAAATGCGCCACCATGTATACATTCCCAATACAACTCAAATAAATCACTTGACCACTATACAATCTAAACAATCATGTATAGAATAATCACCAATAGCATGATCAACATCAACCCAAAACATAACATAATCAACATACATATAGACTATATAAAATCGCAAGCCATTACTTCCATCTGCCACCAAAATTTCCACCATATGCATATAAAACATATTTTAACACAATTTCATAGCCATTGCCTTGTTAGCTAGGACTTAATTATCAACAAGTATTTTCATGCATGTAGTATTGTAGAACTAGGTCTCTTTTGCATCAGATATAGTACTTTGCTCTTTCTCGAAACTATCTTTCTACAATTGTCACTAACATATTTGTTATGTAGGTGTAATAAGAACAAACAGTAATGATATTGATGAATAACATATGTTGTAGTAGCGTAAGCAACCAACCTTTCATAAGCTCATTTATAACCAATAACACAATATCTTCATCAACCATGTGTCGCACATCGTCTCAACATCAAAATGCATAGATATGCTCTCTTATAGTTCAAGGGGGTCCCACCTACTAGTATTATTTGGTTTTAATATAATAGGCTTAAGAAACACTTTGTGGGAAAAACTACGCTGACGTTTTCAATCGTCAACAAACTAGCGACTCCACAAGGAAATTTGTTTTTAACAGATTAGAACTCAGAACTCATGGTTTCACAGATCAAGTATAGTAATCTCAAGGATACGTAACTCGAATGATTGTGTAACAGGGGGAAGTGAGCGGGTTTAATGGAAAGATGACTGGGAATTTGGGAATAACTCATGAAAAGTGTTAAGTGTGAGGGGTTTTACCACTTTATGCATAATCATTTGACTGGAATATGCTCTTGACTTGAAATAGGAAAACTTATAGATTTTCTCTTAAGATCTCAATGGATGAAGAACAGGAAAGAAGAAGCGGGAAACAACCAATTCCTTCTAAGACAACAGTAGAAATATGTAACAAATTCAAAGGTCCTTCAGAGGAGGGATCATAACAACTATGTAATCTTGATTGTTATTGACTAACAATTCTTTTACAGGGGTGTCATTATGGCAGAACTGATCCAACATTCAAAAGATGATACAGACAAAAAATGAAACATAAGTAATAATGCATAAATTAAAATAGTAGCAATAATAGACAGAAATAAAATGCAACAAAAAAATAAAAACTCAACTTAGAAAGAAGAAATTAAAGTGTTGTAAGGAAGAAAAAAAAAGCACAAAACCGAAAGCAAAGATAAGCTACTAGTATACAGAAGAATCCAATCAGCAAAAAAAGCCTTTCACACCGGTCCCTCGCAATACTTCAAGCGAGGACTGTTAGTGTTGTGATAAAACCATCGTCTATGTAATTCCTTTAAAATTTATGAGTTAGTGTCCAAGACAAAAGTAATCTGGAAATGACCCAACACTTGAAATTATGATGTAACTATCATCCTTTGGACGCATACGATTAAATCATCAAGATAAACATGGAGACTGACCAATTCATCGAAAGTTGTGTGTATAGGCCCTTTTAATGCGATACTTGTATCAAATAATCCATAAGGCAGGTAGTTGTAATACATAGTATCGCAATTAGTAATACAAATGGTTTTGTGAATATTTGCCCCTTCTACCTTGATTTTATTATAACCAAACAAACTGTCAAGTAAGGGCTCCAAGCGTAACTCTACAACCTGTCGTAGAAACATTTTCATGCTGAGAGGGGGGAAAGGATTTCTCGTAATTAATTCCCTGAAATTTCGAAGACTAATGCAGGTTCTAATATTATCAATGGTATTCAAAGCAGGTTCCCATTTGGAAGCCCATCTAGGGTGGACTAAAAAATCATTTCAGTCCTTGAGAAATTCCTCTACTCCCTATGAAAGGTTGCTTTTAGTGCAGAGTTAACAAGTCTTTATTTTTTCCTAGTTGGTTTCATAGTATGTTGAACAAGACTTGGATAAAAACCATGAAGATCCATATTACACCTAGCAAAAACCTTTTGAAATCCACCAAGTAATTCAATAGGATTCATTTATTCTTTATCCAAACTCTAAACATTTATTTTAACATTTAGTGAGGATCCAGCTATAGAAATGTTCATGGAGATGGCTTCAACCACCTTCAGTTGTAACTCTTCTTCCTTTTCTGTATTGCCTCCAGCACTAAAAAAAAAATGAACCCTCAAGAGGAGTCAAGCCCTCAGGAATCTTATTGTTTTCCATGGATATAGTTTCCTCGAGCTTAAGAGGTTCATCTTGGATGATAGCACAAATGCTCTCATCATCAGGGAGGGCCTTCCAAGATCCTACATGGTCAGGAAAATATGGACGATACCGAGATTGGAAATCCCAATCAGGTCAGTGAGGTAATATTTGTTGAGTAGGAGAGGCTGCAAAGAAAGCTAACTGACCAGCTATTGAATTCAACTCCTTCCTAACATGGGTAATGTTAAAAGATAGAAGGCCCGAGACAAGTGCCCAAATAGTTTGAGAGTATGTTCCCATCATCTTGTCGCTAGGAGAGCATGCCTTACATATCATGTTCACAACAAGCTCAGAATTTCCAAAAATTGAAAGGTGACTACAACCAGGATTAAGGGCGTTCTCAATGCCTAACAACAAAGCTTTGAATTCAGTGGCATTGTTTGAGCAAGCAAACTCCAACTTGTATGACAGATTATGAATTTTTCCTGTAGGGGAAACCAATATAATACCAGCCCCGTTACCTTCGTTAGAGCGTGAGCCATCAAAGTGCATATGCCATAATTCATCATCTGAATCAATTCTTTCCAGAGGATCATTATCCTCTTCAACAAAGATGGAATATACTCCTATGTCTTCTTTGATATAGCTTACGCTATATTGTGGAACACTCACTATGTAGGGTGAAATTATTCCTTCTCTAAGGACTATGATATTATTACCATTCTGAGGAACAGATAAATGTGTCCCATCGAGCGAGAGGTATCCACCTGTTAGGGCTTGCCAATCTCTTCCCAAGATAATTGAATAATTGCTTGCAGGCATATCAATCACCTGAATGTTGAGGGTTGTCCTTATCTCGAGGTGAGCGCATAAAACCATGGTTACATCTTTAATATCACCTATGGTTGTTTGTTGTAGACTATTATACGAAAGCATGCTTCGGGCATTTTCGTTTGTACAATATAAGCCTAGATCTTCCATAATAATCTTCAACATAACACTTGGGTCTGAACCACCATCAATGAGGCAAAAATGGGTGATTTATCCATGATATTTACAGAAATATAAAAAAGGGTTTTTTTTACAAGGTATCTGAAGTTATGTACACCTACTTTATTTATAGAAGAATCCTCTTCGCTTAACTCTTTAGAAAGATTGGCCACAACGGAAGCCTTTCCTTCCATGAATTGTTTGAGATGCATATTTTATTCAGGGACAACAACCATGTCTAGGAGGGTTGCATCTTCTTTGATGTTAGGAAATTGATTCAAGATATTGTATTTGGAAGAAGGAGGAGGAGGAGTGATTCCTTGACTCTCAGAAATTTTAGGAACCTGGGGCACAGTAGCGGTTGAGGATAAGTTTGGGCTAGAAGAACTGCGAGGAGGATCAAACTTGCCTTTTGGGGCATAGGCTTTGTTCCTGGTATTTATGACCATGACATCTTCTGGCTCAAAAAAATATAGGACAACGATAGTAGATTTTGGTATTTTACCAAATATCTTGTCTCTGGCACTCTTCCTTACCTCAAACATGGTTTCTTCATGGTGTTCCTCACAAAAGTTACCCCAACTCCTAGGCAGGATAGCTTTGGGCTGAAAATTATTTTCAACTAGAATCCTAAAAGAAGGGGAAGAAGAGGATGAAGCTCTAGGGGTGATAGGGGAGACAATACCCTTCCTCTCAAATGCTATCATACAATTGTTCATATCTTGTACTAGTTGTAAGAGAGCAGGCATGTCTGTATTTCTAACTGATTCTCCCTGGGGTAGATTGGTTCATTCAAGTTGTTCTTCATACTCTCAACAAGTGTGGAGAGCAGAAACGAGATTATGAATGGCCTTTTCTTCAAGCCTATGACGGTAAGGAGAAGGCAATGCATTATAGTAATGCATGAAGGCAGCTTGGTTCTGAGGGCGGATAAGTTTGGGGATTTGATTATACAACTTGGTGAAATGCAAGTTGAAAGACCTGATGGTATCACCATCTTTGTAAGTGGTGTTATTGTACTCCCTTAAATTCTCAGTGGGGCTTTTGGATTTCCCGTAAGTGGATTTGAACTAGTAGATTAATTCCTCCCAGGTAGACAAGATCTTAGGAGGAAGGTCGAAAAAATCAGCCACAACCTTCCCTTCCAAGGAATTGACAAATAGGCACATGCAAGTATCATTGTCGTTGGCCCCTATGTTATGAAATGCATTAGAAAATGCCACTAGGTGTTCATTGGTACTAACAATGTTATTTCCTGAAAACTTAGGCAAATGCTCTTTAAAATTTGGAAGTGGGCGAGTAGCAGAATCTAGGTTAAGAGGAGAGGACACATGCCATGGTGTTGTTGTGGTGTATTCTTCAAAACAAAAAAGTCCATACTTCTTGATGACTTTGGCAGAGTTCGTAGTATATTGGATAGGGATATGGTGGTTGTACAAGCTACCAATCACCGATGACGATGAAGATTGGGAAGGTGGGGCACTTCCTGTGCCACCAGAGCCACCACTAGATGCCATCTTGTGGATGATAGAAGAGGGAAAGAAAGACGAGCTGGAGGAATCAGATAAATTTCTCCTTAGAGCACTTTGTTGGGTAGATAACACAACGTTTCTCCTTCCTATCTCAACATTAGGAATGATTTCAGGTGACAAGCCTTTTCTTCTTCTCGAAGCACGAGAATCAAAGGACATGAAAGAATGGCCGAAACTAAAGAGACAAAAGGTCACTGCTGATTTCTAGGCTGCCTACGTCTAGCTTCCAATTGTTCTTGCATACTAATATCTCATTCAATTGCTGCCCAAGAACGGTTAAGCTTAGCACAGGTCCTAGCAGTGTCTAAAATAGTATGAAATAGGTTTAAATCAATTATGGTCTGGTCTTGGAGATCGGGCTCAATATTGGGTTGCCTTGCAATAGGAACAATCATTAAAAGAAAAACAATGAAAGAATAAAAATCAGAAAAAAGAAAGATGTATCGATGAAAATCGAGTATAAAATTTAACCAGAGAGATATCGAAGATCTCCCCAGTATGGTCGCCAAATAAAAGTTGAGGAAAATATATGAATTGATCTTACTCAAGAATTTTCAGACTTTACTTGGCTAAATTAAAGTAGACAAAAATATCACCATATATTTATAGCCAACAAAATATATATCCTAACTCACAAGTTCTTAGGCTAGTCTTTTATCAACAAGAAGCTTGTTGGAAATTCACTTTTTATATATTTTTCTGAACATATCAGTTGCTGAAATAAATGTAAAGATAGAAGTGAAGACATCAAGATGATAATCAAGACAATTGAGATATAAAGCAATCCTTTATTTCATTCCAATTCACCAAAGAGTCATTTTCTTTACAAAATCTCATACATAAATCTTGGACCAAAGTCAAACTTAGACATCCCCGATGGAACATACAAAAGGACCACATACAAAAGGACCTCTGACAGAAAACCAAAACTAAAATCTAAAAGCTGGATCATCTTGCCACAGATTTCCCACAAATTTCTTCCCACTTGAATCTGCATAATAGCCTTTGTCAGCCATGAAAACTTTTTCACAAATAGATGAGTCTACACAGACTATCAAAGATATATCAACACCTCTGAAGAACAAGTGTTTGAATGATTTGATTCAACCCTGAATATTGTTGTTTACAATAAGACCCTGCTATCATAAAAGAGAATTAGGCTATGATGAATATATGAATGAATGAAAAATGAATTATCTCAACACAAACTCAAAGAGAAAACCTTAGCATTCTTTTGCTTCTATCATCTTCTTGTTCCTCCCCTTACTTCTGATTTTAACAAATTAGAATTGGTTAAAGTACTTGAACCAACTTATTAGTTAAGCTAACTAAAGAATCAACTAAATTTAGTTGGGG
>CBVK0100387299.1:0-18870 GCA_900067695.1 Picea abies | reverse complement strand
AGATGAAAACAACGATTATAGATAAACAACACATTTGATGGCGAACACCATGCCTGCATGATAGGCAACGTCGACATAGTTAACCACACCCAGATGACGAACACAATGCCTGCAGATTAGGCAATAGATAACATGACTCTACAAGCTGGAACAATGAGCCACTAAGCGAAACATGCATGAATCAAGGAAGGGATGACTACCCACCTAACACCACACGACATGCCTACAAGCCCTAGGATAACATCCCCAACCCACCGCAATGCCCTCAACGACCAGTACTAGAACCTCTATGGTGCGCAACAACGCATGAAGGCATTACAACCCAAATGTCAATAACTACAAAGAGCCACTCCCACCATGGGTAGCACAACCCCGACCAAGTTATCCTTCACCTCTATCCCTTAGGGTGCGCTATGATTCCCTCATCAAGAATCCTTCTGTCGCCAGGTGATAGGCGCGACAACAACCATGGAGCAACAACATAACTGGAGTCTCATGTCCTGCTAATCAACACGCTAGAAGATCAAGGATGATATGAACACCTGACGACTAACCCTAGCACCCAACGACAAGTCAGCAAGAAGACTAAGATGTTCAAGTAACACAATAAATTCCTTGTGCAACAAAATCAACTGCACACCTTGAATATAATTATTAAGGTACCTATCTTTTAAAAGAAAAAAATAGCAATAAAGGATAGTGGTAGTATTGTTGATATTGGTTAAGCAAGGTAATAGTTAATACTGTAATTTACAAAGTTTAAGAGATACAGAGAAAGGTTAACATATGACCATTGAAATTAACACTAAAGGATAATGGTGTATTAATGATATTAACATATAAAGAAAAGTTAACAAGGATATTGGTGAATATATAAAGGTCATCGTGTATTAATATATTTTTGATGGTTGAGGCAATATAAATAATAGTTTTAATATGCCTGCGCCATATTCTAAAAAAGATTGAAGGTAAAAGAGAACAACAAGAATTCCATAAGTAACACTATCAACTACCCAAAATTAGATTGTTGTGCAAATTCCAAAAACGAAGAAATAAAGATGTTGTCTAATCACATTTAAATATTATTGTCAGAGACACATTTAAGAATAAAACATTGTCAATTGCGCATTCAATAACTAGCTGTAAATTCCATAAATGCTATCCCTGGAAGTAGTTATTATATGGTTGCATAGATCGTAGACCCATAAGTATTAAAAGCCACATAACACGCCACATCAATATGCTATGAATCAACACAATAATAAAAATGCTTTAAGTAATAAATGCTATCCCTAGTCATGTATATGCAGAGTGAACAAAAGTGTGAATAGAAGGTTAACGTTGTCAAGTAGGCAAGGGTAAATCGCCCAACCAATAAAGTTGGTGTGGTTGTTGGTTATCTTAGTAAATCTCCTTAATATTCACATGTAAAATTAAATCGCAAAAGCAACCATGCGGATGTGGATGTGAGGTAAAAATGTAAAAATGCCTGGGAATTAACGTTGTCAGGTAAACAAAAAAAATGTAGACCTTTGCATGGTAAACACATGGTCAAACACAGGGAAAAAATCATAGCCATTCCTAGGGAAAAACTCAATCAAATGAAGCAACCCAATTCTGTTCATTTCGGTAAAAAAAAACACAATCAAAGGTGGTATAAAACATGAGCAGTCAGGATGAAATCCACTGCCATTCAAGTCCCAAATTCACTATCAATAATGGTATAAAAACACCAGCATTCAGGAAGAAATTTGTTGCCATCTAAGGCACGAATTCACTGTCAAAATGGTATAGAAACACCATCTTTCAAGAAGAAATTCGCTACCATCCAAGGCACGAATTCACTATAAAAAATGGCTTAAGAACACAAGCTTTCGAGGAAGAAATTTTCTGCCCAAAGCTAGATACGATCGATGTACAACAATACAATTTATGTTATCTACCACACGATTTGTTATCTATAAAATATAATAACGCTGTGTATAAGCTATCAAATTGCTCCTTATATAAATTGATCATTTATAAAATCGCACATGTATAAAAATAGAAATGTAGATCGTAGTCCCATGGCAGTCAATATGTAAGGAATCACAGTCAAAATAATAATGAAATTACAAACCATAAGGAGGATGATATCGTTGAGATAATCGACAAAACGCAAAGAGTAAAATTTCCATAAAAAATATAATGAATCGTAGAGGGAAAAATTCATGGTTGAAAGCTTGCAAGGAGCCACAGATTTCATATTTTTTATGTATCCGAATGGAAGTGTACATGATGGAGCTGGGGTGCACAAAAAATACCAATCACTGGGTGTAAGATGCAAAGAAGAGTGGGTGGAATACTAGGAAATAGGGGTGAAAACACAGAGATTTATAAACACGGCTTTCAGACGCCGAGAACATTTAGGGAGAAGAGGTGATAAACAAATAGAGACCATGGAAAAGGAGGAGATCAACATAGGGATTGGGCCTTCAACTCAGAGGTTATCAATCAAGGAAAAACTAGGATAATCCTTCAAGGAAACATAATGGTTTCCAGATATTACGCAATCAGATGCAGAGGTACTGATGCAGGAGCATCGACAACACATCAAACGAGCCAGCACATCGAGCGGAAGACAGCTGGAAAGCCAGCACTAAATTTTGAAAACACTTTGGATACTGTTGCGTGATCTTAAATGATTCATTTAAGAGACGATGCACTTGTATTGTAATGGACCTTGAGCGGATAAGCTCTCGTCCTTAGGTAGATGAGGCATTTAATAGATTTAATGTTGGTAGATAGGAATTTTAATTGTAGATTTGATAGCTTTAGAGTTCGAGAGGGAAAACGGATATAGACACCCTCCTTTGTACATTCTATCATAACTCAGATTATTGAGGCAGGAGAGCAAGAAGAGCAAGCAGAGAACTGTGTAGAGAACATCCATGTACAGATATTGAATTAATAGAAGAAAGCTTTGATTCAATTCCATGGTTATGTGTCTATTCTCTGTGTGTTGATGTTATGCTCATGAATGCTCATCTTCTGTTATGCATTTGCTTTGTATATGCTGTGCATATGATTTCATGTTTCGAAACTGAAGTCTGAAGGAGCGAAAGAGTGAATGAGTTTCAATTGTTTCTCTAAGTGAGCCAGAGGATTCCTGCAAAGAGTGCAGTTGAATTTGTCCGCAAGGAGTGTGTGACTGCAGGGTTCAGTTAGAGATAGATTTTGTTCTCATCTCTTCGAATCTGCAGATAGGCACAGTGCCGTGCAAAGAGTGTGCAGGCCAAGTGAAGTCTCAGAGTTGCGATTTTGAGCAAAGGATTGGAAGACTGCTGCTGCAGGAGTGCGCAGAGTCAGACGTCTTCAACACTTAGAAGTTGTTGAAGGTTTGTCGCAAGGAGTGCGTGCAAAGAGTTCTCCTGAAGAGACTCGAAGATTGTGAGAGAAGTTCAAGAAGGATAGGCCTTCGAATTCATCGAAGGAGGACATAGAGAAGTCGTGCTTGGAAGGCTTGCTGGGGAAGTTGTAGGTTTGTGCGCAGGGTGGCGAGTTCTGCGGAAGAGCGCCTCATCAATTCGCGGAGTTCTATTGGTGAAGGACGGATAGTCGATTTTCTCCAAGGAGATTTCGTGAAGACCGGTGGGTTGTTAGATCGCTTGGGATTGCAGGAGGTTGTAGTGCAAGCGCAGAGAAAGGTTCGAAGCTCGGGAGGGCAGGAGCCGTCAAATTGGAATCACAAAGAGCGTGGTTTTATTCGTGGATCGGCATATCGGGAGTTCACGAGGCGAGACTCCAAATATACGCAACAGGAATCGCGATAGGGTGAGAAGCGAAGCCCCGACGATCACGTGGATAGTGTGGGCCACAACGGGGTGACATGGCAGGTGATGTGAGATATCGGCGTTTCAGCATCTCGGGCATCGGGAGTTGATGGGGAAATTATTTGACTTTGCGAGCAGCAAAACCGCGAGGTAGCGATATTGCGAATATCGACACCTTGGGTCTCGGGAGTCGAGGAAGAAGTCATTCGGGGCCGCGAGTGATGAAGTCACGAGGGAACGAGATCGTGAGTTGTCACATCTCGATGCATCGGACATCGGAGGTTGGGACCTTGAGTGCTTAGTGTCATGAGTTGCAAGACACGATAGAACGAAGTCCTAGTAGCGGAAGGGGAAGTCAGCGTTGACTGGCGCATCGGGTCTCGAAGATTCGAGATCCCAAAGGATAGATAGTGAATTCGCGAGCCGCAAAGCTCCGATCCTCCAATAAGTCAAGGAAGGAGGGTCGCGTGAAAATAACTGTGGGTGCAGATCTTCCGATTGGGAGATAGAAGAGTATTGACACTCTTTGGGCCGAGCAGAAAGAAGGTCCTATGAAAGCGATCGTACTCCGAGGAGTACGGTTGGCGTCAGTGTGGTATCAGAGCTAGAGATCTTGTCTGTATATTTTAGGCGAGAGGAGAAAAAGGAATTAGAGCACTCTGATACACAGCAGAGTGGTATCAGAGCGGGAGTTTTCTTTGCTTTCTGTAGCAAAGAAGAGGATTTCACCATGCCGCCGAGAAGAGAAAGACAATCACCCGACTCAAAAGATAGGGAGGTGAGATGAAGAGGCAGGCCGACAGGGAATCCAGAAATGGAAAGGCAGATACAAGATCTCAGAGTGAGACTCGAGGAGATGGAAACAGCTCAAAGGCGCACAGTTGGTGCAGGGGATCTAAGTGATTGCGATAATGAAGCTGAAGCTGAAGCTGAACAACCAGGAGAAGTTGCAGCCAAAGATGCAGCAAACGAGCGATTGATTAAAGCTATCGCAAGGATGAGTTCAAAGACAAAAATGGACATTCCAACTTATGAAGGAAGCCTGGATGTAGAAGAGTTGCTGGATTGGATCCGAGCTCTTGATACTTACTTCAATTATGAGGATATCGAATAAGATAAAAAGGTTAGGCATGCTGTCACGAAGTTGAAAGGACATGCAGCACTATGGTGGGACGAGTTACAAGCAGATAGACGCTGCAAAGGCAAGAAAAAGATAAAAAGATGGGATCAAATGATCGCAAAGATGAAGGCGAAGTTCATCCCAAGGGACTATCAAATTAATCTGTTCAGGAGGATGCAGAACCTGAGACAGAAACTGATGACAGTGAAAGAGTACACTGAGGAATTCTATCGACTGAACATCAGAGCAGGTCATCGGGAGAGCGATGATGAGAAGGTTGCCAAATATCTGAATGGTCTGAGATATGACATTCAGGATGAATTAAGCATGGTTACCATCAGAACGGTGGAGGATGCTTATCAGATGGCTCTGAAAGCCAAGGAGAAGCTGAGCCGAAAGCAAGGACAGAGAGGGCGAGGCAGAAGTCATCCCAGAGGCAAGGTAGTTGCCCAAGAGAAATATCAAAAGCCCAAGGAGAAATGGAAGAAACCTCAGGGTAAAGTTGAAAGAGGCGGAACCTCACAGCGAGGACAGCAATATGCTGAACAGAGAGGGTAGCATACAGAACAGAGAGGAGAATATGCTGATGCAAACACTTTTCCTCATACCAGAGGTAGAGGAAGAGGCCGAGGTGAAGTAATCACATGTTTCACATGCGAAAAAGATGGGCACAAGTCATTCGAGTGTCCAGAGAAAAAGAAAGAAGGTGGAGAAGCTCACATCACTGAAGCGCAGAGGCGTGATGTTGAGAATGAAGACACCGGAAGTGGGAGGTCACTGACGGTGCACAAAGTACTTTTGATGCCTGAGAAAGAGGTGCAGGAGAGTACAACTCAGAGGACCATACTTTTTAGAACCACATGAAAGACCAAGGGCTGGAAGTGCAAGGTTATCGTGGATAGAGGAAGCACAGACAATCTCGTTTCGACCGAGATGGTGGAAAAGCTGGAGCTGGAGACAACTGATCACTCGAATCCATATAAAGTTTCATGGCTATAGAAGGGTCATCAAGTGAGTGTCACTAAACAGTGTTTAGTTGAATTCAAGATGAGGGAATATAATGATAAAATACTCTGTGATGTCATTCCCATGGATGTATGTCATTTATTGTTGGGTAGACCATGGCAATACGACAGAAATGTGGTTCATGATGGGAGAATGAACACATATACTTTAGAGAAGGATGGGAGGACACACAGATTGCTTCCGATACAGGATAAGGAAGTGAAACCGGAAGTAAGAAATACTATACTTCTCATGAGTGGGAAGGATCTTCTCACAGAGATGGAGAAGAAATAAGATCCACAATTCTTTGTGGTCAGGAAGCCGCGGATTGTCTTGACTAGCACAAGAGTGGATGACTTACCAGATGAGATTCAGGAACTGCTAGAAGAGTTCGATGACATCATAGTGGATGAATTACCTCATTCGTTGCCACCAATGAGAAGTGTGAGTCATCACATTGACCTCATACTAGGAGCAAGTTTGCTGAACAAAGCTGCGTACAGGTTGACGCCGTAGGAAAATGAGGAGGTCAAGAACCAAGTCCAGGAATTGTTGGACAAAGGATTGGTCAGAGAAAGCTTGAGTCGATGTGTTGTTCCAACAGTGCTTAGTCCAAAGAAGGATGGAGGTTGGAGAATGTGCACCGATTCAAGGGTGATGAATAAAATTACCATCAGGTATAGATTTCCACTGCCAAGAATGGACAATCTGATGGATTGCCTGAGTGGGGCAAATTATTTTTCAAAAATTGATTTGAAAAGCGGATATCACCAGATTCGCATAATGGAAGGTGATGAGTGGAAGACAACATTCAAGACAAACGAAGGTTTGTACGAATGGCTGGTCATGCCGTTTGGTTTGACAAACGTGCCGAGCACATTCATGAGACTGATGAATGAAGTCCTGAGGGAATTCATCAGAAAATTTGTAGTCGTATATCTGGACGACATACTGATCTTCAGTAAGACAAAGACTGAACATTTGAAACATTTGGCCATTGTGATGAGGAAGATACAGTAGGAGAAGCTGTTGATTAATATGAAAAAATTCTCATTTATGCAGACAGAGCTCATTTACTTGGGTTTTGTTATTTTGGTGAATGAGTTGAAGATGGATCCAAGTAAGGTGGAAGTGATTAAGAATTGGCCATCACCGAGAAATGTTTTCGAGGTGAGAAGTTTTCATGGTTTGGCTAGTTTCTACCGAAAATTCATTAGGAATTTCAGTGGAATTAGCGCAGCGATGATGGAAACAGTGAAGAAGCGACATAAGTCTTTTCATTGGACATTTGAGGCTGAGAAGAGCTTCAATCTGTTGAAGTGGAAGATAACGGAACGACCAGTGTTGGTGTTGCCGGATTCAAGAATACATTCCAGGTGAAGTGTGATGCAAGTGGATATGCCGTAGGAGGGGTCTTGAGTCAGGATGACAGGCCAGTTGCATATTTCAGTGAGAAGCTGGATGAAACAAAGCTGAAATACTCCACATATGACAAAGAGTTCTATGTTATCATACAGGCATTGAAGAAATGGAGGCATTACTTGATCCCAAAGGAATTTGTATTGTACAACGATAATCATGCATTGCAGTTTGTGAGTCAACAAGAGAAGTTGAATCAGAAACATGCAAAATTGGTAGAGTATATGCAAAATTTCACGTTTTTGATCAAACACATTTCAAGAGCTGCTAACAAAGTGGTTGATGCTTTGAGCAGGAAATGTTTGTTGCTGCAGGAGTTCAGAGTCAAAACATTGGGTTTTGAGAATCTCAGGGACATGTATGTGGGTGATGCAGATTTTGGAGAAGCATATGAAGCAGCTGAGAATCCAGTTCTCAGAGACCAGAGTCCTTGGATAGATTACATGATCCAGGAAGGATTTCTCTTCAGAGGCAATCAACTGTGTATTCCAATTTGCTCCATGAGGGAGAATTTGTTGAAGGAAAAACACAACGGAGGCTTGGCAGGACACTTTGGTCACGAAAAGACATTCGCAAAGCTGAGCGAATCATATTTATGGCTAGGCATGTGAGCATATGTCAAGAGGTTTGTTGACATATGTAGAATTTGTTAGCATTCGAAGGGACGAAAGCAGAATGCAGGTTTTTATCATCCGTTGCCCATACCAGAGAGACCATGGGAAGAAATCAGCATGGATTTTATATTGGGTTTGTCGAGGACATAGAGAGGTGTTGATTCCATATTTGTGGTGGTAGAAAGTTTTTCAAATATAGCACATTTCATTCCATGCCAGAAGACCAGTGATGCGACACACATCGCAAACTTTTTTTTCAAAGAGATTGTGCGACTTCATGGATTGCCTAGAAGCATAGTATCGGATAGGGATACGAAGTTCATAGGACATTTCTAGAGGACACTATGGAAGAATCTAGGGACTAACTTGGTGTTTAGTTCATCTTATCATCCGTAGATGGATGGGCAGACAGAGGTGGTCAACAAAAGTCTAGGGGACTTGCTGAGAAGCTTGGTGATAGATCACCACAGCAGTTGGGACAATGTGTTGCCACAGGTAGAGTTTGCATACAGTGATTCAGTGAATCAGAGTACAGGAAGAAGTTCGTTCCAGATTGTGTATGGAACAAAAATGAGAGGAGTTTCTGAACTCAGGGAGTCAGAGCAGACTGCGACTAGCAGCGCTAGTGTAGAAGAATTCGCTGAAGCGATGAGGGAACTTCACAGCAAGGTGAAGCAACGATTGACAAACTCAAATCAGGAGTACAAGCGCAGAGCAGATCAACATCGGAGACAACTTCAATTCAAATTTGGCGATCTTTTTCTATCACACTTGAGGAAAGAAAGGTTCCCAAGAGGAACATACAATAAGTTAAAAATGAAGAAGATCGGGCCATGCAAGGTCTTGAGAAAATTTGGAGAAAATGCTTATGAGATTGAGTTGCCGGATGGCATCGGGATATCTCTGATATTTAATGTTTTGGATTTATACCCATACAGAGCTGGAGAAGTAGAAACTGGAACTAAAGAACCAGTGATCCAGTGGACGAAGCAATTTCCAGTTGCAGAGAAGCCGCAAATGGAGTGCATACTGGACAAGCGAGTGGGTAAGAAGACCCGAAGGAAGGAATATTTAGAATATCTGATCAAGTGGAAGAATCACCCAGTGGAGGATTCCAGCTGGGAAAACGAAGCGATGATATAGAAGCATGGACAGACCGTGCAGGAGCTCATGGACAGGAGCCCATGAAATTTTTCAAGCTGAGGAGTATGATGCAGGAGCATCGACAACACATCAAACGAGCCAACACATCGAGCGGAAGACAGCTTGAAAACCAACACTAAATTTTGAAAAAACTTTGGATACTGTTTCGTGATATTAAATGATTCATTTAAGAGACGACACACTTGTATTGTAATGGAACTTGAGTGGATAATCTCTCATCCTTAGGTAGATGAGGCATTTAATAGATTTAATGTTGGTAGATAGGAATTTTAATTGTAGATTTGATATCTTTAGAGTTCGAGAGGGAAAACGGATATAGACACCCTCCTTTGTACATTGTATCAGAACTCAGATTATTGAGGCAGGAGAGAAAGAAGAGCAAGCAAAGAACTGTGTAGAGAACATCCATGTACAGATATTGAATTAATAGAAGAAAGCTTTAATTCAATTCCATGGTTATGTGTATATTCTCTGTGTGTTGATGTTATTCTCATGGATGTTTGTCTTCTGTTATGAATTTTCTTTGTATATGCCGTGCATATGATTTCATGTTTTTAAACTGAAGTCTAAAGGAGAGGAAGAGTGAATGAGTTTCAATTGTTTCTCTAAGTGAGCCAGAGGATTTCTGCAAGGAGTGTAGTTGAATTTGTCCGCAAGGAGTGCGTGACTACAGGGTTTAGTTAGAGATAGCTTTTGTTCTCATCTCTTCGAATGTGCAGATAGGCACAGTGCCGTGCAAAGAGTGTGCAAGCCAAGTGAAGTCTCAGAGTTGTGATTCTGAGCAAAGGATTGGAAGACCGCTGCTGCAGGAGTGTGGAGAGTCAGACGTCTTCAACACTTAGAAGTTGTTGAAGGTTTTCCGCAAGGAGTGCGTGCAAAGAGTTCTCCTGAAGAGACTCGAAGATTGTGAGAGAAGTTCAGGAAGGATAGGCCCTCGAATTCATCAAAGGAGGACATAGAGAATTCGTGCTTGGAAGGCTTGCTAGGGAAGTTGTAGGTTTGTGCGCAGGGTGGCGAGTTCTGTGGAAGAGCACCTCATCAATTCACGGAGTTCTATTGGTGAAGGAGGGACAGTCGATTTTCTCCAAGGATATTTCATGAAGACCGATGGGTTGTTAGATTGCTTGGGATTGCAGGAGGTTGCAGTGCAAGCACGGAGAAAGGTTCGAAGCTCGGGAGGGCAGGAGCTATCAAATTGGAATCACGAAGAGTGTGGTTTTATTCGTGGATCGGCATATCGGGAGTTTGCGAGGCGAGACTCTGAATCTACGCAACAGGAATCACGATAGGGTGAGAAGCGAAGCCCTGATGATCGCGTGGATAGTGTGGGCCACAGCGGGGTGACGTGGCAGGTGACGCAAGATATCGACGTTTCCGTATCTCGGGCATCGGGAGACGACGGGGAAATTATTTGACTTCGCGAGCAGTGAAACCGCGAGGTAGCGATATTACGAATATCGGCGCCGCAGGTCTTGGGAGTCGAGGAAGAAGTTATTCGGGGCCACGAGTGGCGAAGTCGTGAGGGAGCGATATCACGAGTTGTCGCATCTCGGCGCATCGGATATCGGAGGTTGGGACCCCGAGTGCTTAGTGTCATGATTTGCGAGACACGATAGAACGAAGTCCCAGTAGCGGAAGGGGAAGTCAGTGTTGACTGGCGCATCGGGTCTCGGAGATTCGAGAGCCCAAAGGATACATAGTGAATTCGCGAGCTGCGAAGCTCTGATCCTTTGATAAATCAAGGAAGGAGGGTCACGTGAAAAGAACTATGGGTGCAGATCTTCCGATTGGGAGATAGAAGAGTATTGACACTCTTCGGGCCGAGCGGAAAGAAGGTTCTGTGAAAGCGATCATGCTCCGAGGAGTGCGGTTGGCATCAAGTACTCAATGCCAGAAGGCACAATGACCATCAATTAACCAAGAACAATAAAAAAGGGTAGATGAATGGGAAGAAACATTTTTCTCTCATCATCCTCACACATAAAGGCAAGGCATTAGGATCTATAGGTCTATTAACATCGAAGTGATGAATGTTGATCTGACTCCTGGTCGATTGCCCAGGAAAGGACTAATGAGCTAGGGACGAGGGAAAAGTAAGAAGCATAAAATCATCATAAATCAATAAAAACCATATGACGATCACGACATGCAGGGTTCGAAAGCCAAGGGAATCAATAAAAAAATAACTTAAGGCTATGGGGGAGATTCAGTTGTCAATTACAATGCTAGGTCAATCCTTTTCTTTACCCAATTAATCTACATAACTAAATGTGTAAACTATACTAATAGTCTACCCTGCAGAAGTAAATGAAGCATACCGTAGCCCAATTCGCCCGCTCTGAGTTGTTGCCTTGCGCACTCCGTGAAACTCTCACTTTCCGATCGATGAGACTTCACCAATACCTCCCATCTAATGCTAGGGGTACTCCTTTTCCCTCTTATCCCTCCGAGCCGCAAATGGGCCATGCACAATAAAACAGAGAGAAACTAGCTCCCAACTCACCTCAAGGCTGAGCTACCACTCCTCACCGAGCTGGGTATCCAAACTCCCACAAGCTAAGTCAGTCAAGTCTAAAATTTTGTAGCGTAACGTTATGCATCATTGAAGAGATTCATCATCCTTCTCCTCCCTCCATTATATATAGTTTCAAAGTCCTTTACTTTCCCAAATTCCCATTTAAATTATTTTTCAACAATTTAATTCATAAAATCCTCCTCGTACATGTGTCACCCATCCCCTTTATTGCACCATAAATTAATTTCATTAATTAATTAATTCTCCTATTTCCCCCACCCACCTAAAACCACTCCTAGAATCGCTCCTAGGTGTCACCATATTCCCTTACAAGTTTTAATGACTTTCCCCCTTACTAATTTACTATTTGAGTTTAATTTAGAAAGTTCTTTAATGCTAGATCCCTTACTAAGTTAAACTTTCTTCTTTTTCCTTGTGTTCCTCCTTTCTTTTTATGTTTCCCTCTTTTTCCTAGTTTCCTAGTTCTTTTAAATTTCCCTCTTTCCCTTTTTATTTAAAACTTAAATTGGCAGGTGTAGAATATTAAATTTTTCCCTTTTTCCTTTTTAATTAATAAATTTTAATTAGCATAAGTGACAAAACAATTATTTCTTCTTTTTCCCTTTTTAAATTTTATCTCCCAAAAGATTTTTATAAATTAAATAAATTACTTACCCCCTTCTTGTCACATGATTAATGATGATTGTCATTATTATTTATTTATTTTCATTTTCATTTTTATATAAATAGACAATTTTGTTTTTATCACAAGTATCACTTAGACCTAGAATTTATTTTCCCAGGTTGGGCAACACTTTATTAGGGGAAAAGTTTTAAATCTTTCTTATCACGTTATTCGTCCTAAGGCCATCTAGGTTTATCCATTTATTAATTAACAATGCAACGTTCCCTTCAGGACGCACTAGGTGCTCCAAGGGTGCCACTCGCCTCATTCTATTTCCCTTGCATGACGTGCCCTTTAGAACGCACTACGTGCTCCAAGGGTGTCACTAGCCTGTTTCCATTTTTCTTGCACGACGTGCCCTTCAGGACGCACTGCATGATCCAAGGGTGTCACTATCCTCTTTCCATTTTTCTTGCACGACGTGCCCTTCAGGACACACTACATGCTCCAAGGGTGCCACTCGCCTCTTGACTGACTTGGTAGATGTAAAAAATACCTGGAGTCAATACTCCGCCGGGTGATCTTGTGGGAGACTAAGGGACTATAAGGAATAAGGACCCTACCTTATTGCACATCCCTTAGAATCATCGTGAGAGACTGTCGCAATCGACCCTCACGACATCGTGGGTCTTCTCAAACTAGGTAGTCGTTAACCTACAGTTCAAGCCACGACGGGAGTGCTAGTAGGCTGTGGCAGGGCTGTTTTCCACACCTCTCCCTCAACTTCTTTGGTAGTATTTTGTGACCCCTCTACTCCACATGTGAGTCTGGTCGACAAGCTATCGTCATCCTACATCATCAACGAATCATGTCATACATATATCCATAATCATATCATCTAATCAGATGCACAAATGTCATATATACAATAATCAAACCCCAATAGTCCACTCCTTGACTCTATCTGGAGTCCAAGGGGTTCCATCGATGCCTCTGCATCCTCGAGGTCCAAAATCCTGCACACTTCAGAAAACCGAGTCAATAGCACTTGCCTATGTCAATGCAACAAAATAACATGTCATCAATTCATAACGCCTCATACTCATAAATCAAATGCCCAAAAGTATACTAATCGGTATCACTTGTGAGCAAGTGTCCTCAAAGAATAAGTTTGCTCAGTGCGCACAAGAGAAGAATGTTACAACTGTGTATTGTAAAAAATATGATTCTATTGTCAAAAAGTGACAAAGTTAACTAGTAATGAACTAATGTTTTGTATATTCTCCTTTTCATAATGCATTAAATTAAGCATCAAACTCTTAAATACTTTTCTGCTATGTATTAATTTAAATGTTTCATTTTATGTTCACTGTGTACTGTCAAAAATATGATTCTATTGTCAAAAAGTGGCAAAGTTAACTAGTAATGAACTAATGTTTTGTGTATTCTCCTTTTTACAATGCATTAAATTAAGCATCAAACTCTTAAATAATTTTCTGCTATGTATTAATTTAAATGTTTCATTTTATTTTTACTGTGTACTATCAAAAATATGATTCTATTGTCAAAAAGTGGCAAAGTTAACTAGTAATGAATTAATGTTGTGTATATATTCTCCTTTTTACAATGCATTAAATTAAACATGAAACTCTTATATACTTTTCTTAATTTAAATGTTTCATTTTATGTTCACTGTGGACTGTCAAAAATATGATTCTATTGACATATCATCCAATAATTTTAGCAGATTCTAGTTACTAATGTAAAAAAAAATTCTATTTTTTTAGCAGATTAGCAAATTTTAGCAGATTCTATTTTATTTTTTTCTAGTTACTAATGATTATGTTGATTACATAGATGCACTTAACCAATAAAAAAAATTAAATAAATTTTTTTTTAGGAAAGAAATGCACATGAGATTTTCTAAATAAAATGGTTTACATAGATGCACTTAACTAATAAAAAAAAGTAAAGGAAAAAGTAAAGGAAAGATAGGCATATGAGATCATATATGCAAACTCATAGAATGTGTTTTTGTTTAAATATATTTAAGAATATGCAAACTCAATAGATGGACAAGAAAAAAGTGAACTGTCAAACATACAAGATTGTACCATTGCTTATCTATTTAAGAATATATGATAGTAGACAACATGTTAAACCATGCAAAACTTATTTGAGAATATATCATGGTAGTAGAAAACACTTTAAATCATGAAAAGACTATGCTGGTATGAACTGCACTAAAAGGAAGAAATTTTCATGATCTACCAATTTACTTTCAGGAAACTTGTGTTTGATTTTGGAAGAAGGTAACCAATGTGGAATTCAAGGGAGGAGGTATGCATTCAAGCATTGTGTTTTAGACATGCCAAGGAACAACACATACCCCTTGTACAACTCAGATAATATGTATGAAAGAGAATTACATTAGGAAAACGATTTGTAGGCTATGGTTTGGTACTATTCACATAAACCCACATTTTTGTAAGGGTCTTCACTTGAATTTAGGCAAGGTTGAACCATATTTTATCTGTTTTTTTTAAGAATGATGTAGAGTTTTTTATACATACCCTTTTTATAAATATCCTATTTGGAAATATGTTTGAAAATAGTCAAAACAAGTCATCAAAATCTAGAATGTACCTTCAATGAAAAATAAAAAATTCCGGAATGTACATGTGCCACTTGTTTAAAAACACGGTAATGGTATTCCATCTTCAACTATTCGTTCATGATTGACTTTGAACATTTTCCATTTTCTAACTTTTTTATTTATTTATTTAACTTCTATTAACTTTATGCACGCTGCACATACCAAATGACTATATTGACAACTTGTGACATCTGACTGGTAGTATTGAAAGTGAACATGAGTATTGGTTTGATGGGTTTCTTGAAAAAAATATATTTTCAATACAATGGATCCTCTTTCATATATAAAATCGTTATCATCAAAATATTCTAATAGCCTCTTCTTTTGTTCCGTGCATCGCATCAAATAATATCTCACATTTTCAGTGTTGTCTACAGGGGAAACCATGGCAAAAACATCTCGTCCAAATAATTGGATATATTGGACAACAAATAATTTTTGTTAGATTATCACACAAGTACATCTACAAGTTATTTGAAAAAATTTAAACATAAAAATTACCTTCTCTAACAAGATCAGAAACTCTATCACCATCAACTGACACTATAGTTTCATTTGATTCCATCTCCTCTAAGCTTGCAAGTGACATTTTCCATTTTACATTAATTTCAGTATGTCTCCAAGCTTTAACATATCCTGCATTTTCGTTCTCGCAAATATCTATGGATTATGTTTCCTCTATGCAAATTGAACAAAAACAAGAGTCATTTCTTCTATCAAATGCAAACCCATTTTGAAAACGTTTTGTTTTAACTGAATGTATTTTTTGTGTCCCAGGTATTGTATTGGCGTCATATGGGATTGATCTATTTACATCTTCGATTCCAACATACCAAAAAAACATGCAGAATACAAGAACTTGTTAACTTGAAATCTTTCAAGAAAATGATTGAAAATTGAATATAAATTTGAACAAGTTCAAATTTATATATCTTGTGTACATACATGTAACATTTATATATAGACACACCTACGCAAATCACTTGATGGATTATATTCATGGCTTAATGCCATTTTTCACCATTCAACAACCTGTTTGGTGGATTCAAATCAATCGACATGAGGGTTCAGCTGATACCTTTGAATTGCTCATTTTATACATGCCCCTACATCGTCATGCTCTCCTTTTCCATGACCAGTCTCAAAAAAATTCCAACAATGTGTAATGTTTATTTTTTTATGAAGACGAAATAACCAATAGAATGATCGTGAAGATTTGAACTGACCCGCACACCCATATGACCATATCCAATGTCGATTGAATCTGATTTTGCGTTCTTTCAATGAATCATAAAATTTATCAAAACAATGTTGTACATAATGTGTGTCGTGTGCTCGATCATCACTTATATAAAAGTGATATTCTTTAATAACATGTCGATTGTCGTTGGTTCTTTCTATGTTATCAAGACTCCATTGAGCATGTCTATATAGAACATGGACAAATATCATGACTTGATCAAAATGATAATATTCGCTCTGTATTTATTTTTGTGCAACGAATGTGTAATTATCTGCAAAATCAACTACAGACAAAATTGTCCCTGGTGGAAACACTTCATGAGATTTTTTGAATTGTAGATCTTGCCATCGAGCTCTATGTGAATTCTTGGTGTATTTATAGATTTCTTTCTCAAACTTCTTCAAAAAATCTATCACACAGATTTTATCTACCTTCAAATCAATCCTTTTGGAAATAACATTTGAAGAATGTGGAGTCGTGTTGTTCATATATTCATATCTCTTCCAATTAACTCTTACATTAGAAAATGATTGATCATTCATATCAATATGATACTTTGAATGAAACAAACTTATATTTCCACAACGATCACATTTCTTTACACCAACACATTTTTTTTTGTAAAATAAATCATCATCTTCTCTTTCACATAGAATTTCAAATATAAAAACACAGAATGTGGAAGGAGGAGGTGAACCTAGCCATAAAGTTTTACCAAAACCCAAAAAAGTGTCATAATACAACTCAAATTCCACATGATAACGACAACAACAAGTATCACGAACAGTGATGGGTCTAGCAAGCCATGGTTTTTATTGCACAAATGTATTGATGGAAATTTTAACTTCTTTGTGCTCTTCTTTGAACTTATTGAACAACTCTATTTGTGTCATTAGCAATATATGTTTTGGATTTTCTTCATATTGTTTTCATGCTATTCTTCATCACAACACATCCCTTGTATGTGGTGAAACATGAGATTCTTCCAACCAACAATTACAGGCCAATTCTTTAACATTTTCTGCAAGTCTATATTTGTAGGGTTGTGTAACGTTCATCCTCGTTACGACAACAAAACTCATATAACAAGTGCAATTTTTTTTTTTTTTCTTTTAAAAGTGTGTGCGTGCGTGTACAAGGGAAATAAACACATTCGACTCTGCGTCACCACCCGATGACGAACAAGACGCAAACCACGATGAACACAACAAGATGACATAAGACACACACCAAGTAATTGCATGCATTTAACGATGATCAATTGACAATAAGTAAGACTGACTACCCGCTCGTCCTACCCTGCAATGGTTAGGACCTCCAAGACACATAAGCAATGCTCAAGCCCAGGTTCCCATAGATTTAAACCAATTAAGGTCTTAGGGATGGATGTGTCTACATCCCACCCCGACACAAGAATACCAAGCACACAGAAGGTTTACCAACCAAGTACAACATTATTTAAATGAACAACAACCCTCATTTACTAACTCAGAATAATTTATTGTACTTAATTCAAGGAAATTCCATCATATATGTTTATCAATAACAATAAAAATTACAATAACGATGCCATGAAATAATAAACACATTACATTTATATTGCATTAACTTTGAAAAAATAACAATCACCTTACTTCTTATGTGTTATCCATAACAATAAAACTACAATATCATTTCCATAAAATGACAACACAATTTCATTTTAAGTTACAATAACTTTGCAAGAATAACAATCACATTACAAGACAATGATAATTAATAAAGTGAGTAAGGAAATTAACACAACTTATTCCAACCTCCACTACGAGCCCTGCAATGCATGTCTAAAGCGCATAATATCATAAGGTACAATCTAAATCCACCTTGAAACAATTTCCTTTGTGAATTTTAATTTTTCAAGAGTCATCATAGTTCCATCTAATCAATTTACCTTAAAATGTTATTGTTGTTATAAAAATTCTAATTTAAATCACTAACCAATAATCATGGGGAATATATACAACAATGTCCAAGGAATTAAATCGTGTATATCTTAACAACCTTTACACGCAAATTCCACATCCCACTGGTAAGGATAATAGTAACAATGATATTAATAATTGTTATTATTATTATTAATAATTGTTATTATTATTATTAATAATAAAGGAAACATTTCATCAATCTAATTATAATAATCATTTTTAAAATATTAAACCATTTCATAATCATGCAAAGACATCTAAAAAGGTTCTACAATATTCATACCCTTCATCCAATAATAATGAAACTCTACACTTGATAGATCATGTGCATTTTTGATGCCCAATATAACATGCTAGAATAAACTAAAAGTTAAAACAAAAGATAACGGTGGAATAACGATATTAAGATCTATCCAAATAAAATTTATAGATAAAATGGTGAAAACATACGAGACAGTGGATATCTTATCGGCCTATCTTTGGTATTAATAAATAATTGAGGGTTGAGGCAAGGGATAAAAGTTTTACTACACCTGTAAATATCCAAAAGGGATAAAGGTAAAAGGAAGTAGCAATATTAACAAAGGATAGTTGTCACCGTAAACCAAAAGATAAAGCTGGGAATTTACCCTATATGAAGGATTTGAAACATTGTTAATGCATAATCAAAAGAAAATGGTGTCACCATAAGGATGGGATTGTTTTCAAGTAAAAGTTATTTAAAATCCTTGCG
>CBVK0100387294.1:0-14529 GCA_900067695.1 Picea abies | reverse complement strand
TTGGATCTTGGTTTTGATATCTGGAAATCTGTTGTAGATGGTTACACTGTACCAACTACTCCACCCAAAGATGATTCAGGAAAGAAAATCTATAATGAAAACTCAAGAGCAGTTAATGGAATTCTAGGAGGGTTGACTAATTCTATATGTGTGAAGGTTATGCATTGTAAATCAGCCAAATAAATGTGGGACAAGTTGGAGGTTGTATATGAAGGAGATGACAAGGTCAAGGAAGCCAAACTACAAACCTATAGAACTCAGTTTGAAAATATGAAAATGAAAGAAGAAGAAAATATTGCTGAGTACTTTCATAGGGTAGATGAAGTGGTTAACTCAATCAAAGCGGCATGAGAAAAAATTATAGATAAAACTATTGTGCAAAAAATTCTAAGGTCATTACCTATGAGATATGATGCAAATATTTCTACAATTGAAGATAGATCTAATCTAAGCACACTCACAGTTGATCAACTTCATGGAATTTTTACAACATATGAAATGAGAACAGGGAATGATAAATAAAAAAAATGAAACAACCTTTAAAGCATCTAAGACAAAAATGAGGTAGGAGCAAAAGACCAACGATAAGTTATTAGATATATCAGATGTAGAAGAGGCCAACTTTATAAAGAAACTCCATAAAGGATTTGGAAAATATAAAGGAAAATTACCTTTCAAATGTTTCAACTATGGAAAAATTGGACACTTTGCTAACGAATGTCCCTATCCCAAGAAAGAGGAAAATGATGAAGAAGTTAAAAACCAGAAAAACCGATACAAGAAGAAATTTTATAAGAAAAAGAAAAAATTCTACTCCAAAGAAGACAACAACTCTTCAGACATGAGTGAATATAAAAATTCAGAGCTTTTATTTATGGGAATGCAAAATCAAGATGATCAACATTCAGAAGATGAAGAAGAAGGTAACTTCAAAGAAAAAATCCTTAGTGTAATTGAAGAACTAGGAAAAACTAAAATCAGAACAAGGTACTAAGAAGAGAGATCCTAGAGATTAAAGAAGCTACTAAATCAAGAGAAAAGGAAGTTTCTAAAACCATCAAGGAGTCAGAACAGACCATCAGTGATTTGAAGTCACAGCTCCTAGAAGCTAATAAAAATGAAGAAATCATTTTACAACAACTTAATGATAAAAAACAAGTATGTGGGAAACTAGAAGCTGAGATTAAGCTACTAAAAAATAAAATTGAGAAAGTAAAAAAGGGATCAGAATTTGAAAATAGTTCAAGGATATTGAATGAAATTATCAGTAGTCAAAGGTCACCAAACAACAAGACTGGTTTGGGATACACTCAAGACTCAACTTCTGCATCACAAGGATCTGTCAAGAAACCAATCAACTACACAGATGCTCTAAAAAACTCATTTAGAAAAGAATATAATGAGGAAAAGATGACACCATTGAAAACTATTACAAATAAACAAAAATCAACACTCTCCACTGGAGTAAAATATGACCAAAATAAATTCATCGAAATAAATACGCCTAAATATTTATTTATTGGATATTCCTACTCTTGCAATAATTTTGGACATAAGGCACTACATTGCAAAGCTTATGGACAATACAATAATAGAAATGTCCAAAAAGATAAGAACAACAAGTACAATAAATAAAAGAGAAACTATAACTAATTTTCTCTTTTGCAAGATTTCAATTGGTAATGCCAAAAATGCAACAAGTATGGTCATAAAACAAGTGATTGTAGATTTCCAAAATATGATAAAAAGACAAATATTCCCCATAATAAAAAAGAATGGAGGAAAAAGAAAGCAGAGTGCAATATAGCATTATATGAGAGAAATCAAGAGTTTCAGTGGTATATAGACAAAGGATGTTCCAAAACATGACTAGAGATCAAAGTAAATTTCTCAAGTTAAACAAGAAAGGAAAAGGAAAAGTAACTTTTGGAGATAATATGTCAGCCAAGATACTAGGAAAAGGCGCTGTTAGTTTAGGGAATAATAAAACCAAATCAGAAGATGTACTTTTGGTAGAAAATCTCAAACCAAATCTTCTAAGTGTAAGTCAGACTTGTGATCAGGGTCACATACTTACTTTTGATTCTCAGAAATGTGAAACAGAAAAAAAGACATTGGAAAGATAGTAACAGTTGCACCAAGAACATCTAGTAATGTCTACATCCTCAATATAGAAGAAGAAGAAAAATGTTGCTTAAGCCAAGTAGATGAAAGTTGGATATGGCATAGAAGGTTGGGACATTTAATCTTTGACAACTTGATTAAAGACAACAAAAAATAAGAAGTTAGGGACCTACCAAAAGTGATTAAACCTTCAGATCCTATTTGTAAACATTGACAAATAGGAAAGCAAACAAGAGTTAGGTTAAAAAAAAAAGATCATTCCACAACTAAACCATTAGAGCTTATTCACACAGATCTATGTGGACCTACCAGAACCAAAAGCACTTATGGTGAAAAATATTTTTTTTTGATTTTTGATGATTACACAAGACTGACCTGGGTTTTCTTTTTAAAAGAAAAATCAGAAGCCTTTGAGAAATTTAAAATATATAAAAATATTGTAGAAAATGAAACAGATCTAAAAATTAAGTTTCTAAGATCAGACAATGGTGGAGATTTCACCTATAAAGAGTTCACCCAATTATGTGAAAACCATGGTATCAAAAGACAACTTTAAGCTCCCAGGACTCCTCAATAGAATGGAGTAGTAGAGAGGAAAAATATAACATTTTGAGAAGATGCAAGAACTATGCTAAATGGAGAAAAAATTCCAAACAAATTTTCAAGAGATGCAATCCACACAACAATTCACATACTTAATATAGCTCAGTTGAGACCCAATCATGGCAAAACCCCTTATGAACTACGGTTTGGGAGGCCAACCTCTGTAAAATACTTTAGAATTTTTGGAAGTAAATGTTACATAAAGAATGATGAAGATAACCTAGTAAAGTTTGATCCAAGATTTGATGAAGGAATATTCTTAGGATACTCATCAAATAAAAAGGCATACAGATGTTATAATCTCAGAATACTAAAAATAGTGGAAAGTGCAAATGTAAAAATAGATGATCTAATAAAAGGCACATCCCAAGGCTTTGATGAAAAATCTCAACAAGAGGTTGACGATGTAGAATCTCAGCAAGAAGATGATGATGAAACATAGGAAAATGAACCTCACACTGATGAAGAAGATAACGAATAAACACCCTTGCCAATAACTCCATCAAAAAGAGTTCAGAAGAATCATCCTAAAAACCAGATCATTGGAGATAAAAGTGCAAAAGTGGAAATAAGAAGGAAACTAGCCTTTGACTCAGAACAAGCAATGCTATCCCTAATTGAACCAAAATCAGTTAAAGAAGATATCAAAAGTAAATATTGGATAAAATAAATGAATTAAGAACTAGATCAAATAGAGAAGAATCAGACTTGGGAACTAGTTCCAAGACCAAAGAACAAGAATGTGATAGGAACTAAGTGGATCTTCAAGAACAAATTAAATGAAAATGGGGAAATTATAAAGAACAAAGACAGATTAGTCTACAAAGAATATTCCCAAGTAGAAGGTAGTGATTTTGAAAAATCTTTCACTCCAGTATCAAGAATTGAGGCCATCAGAATGTTCCTAGCATTTGCATGCTTCAAAAATTTCAAAATCTTTCAGATAGATGTCAAATCAACATTCCTTAATGGAACACTAGAAGAAGAATTCTATGTTGAGAAACCAGAAGGATTCATGTTAACAGAAAATCAAGACTATGTGTGCAAACTAAAAAAGGGCATGTATGGTCTTAAACAATCCCCTAGAGCATGGTTCTCTAGGCTTGATCAATATCTACAAAAACATGGATACAAGAGAGGGACTACTGACAACAACCTATATATCAAAATTGAGGATCAAAATATTAAGCCCTAAATAGTGGCACATTACCCCTTAATTGGGGCATATTACATTATTAATGTTATTTTATTTATGTCGGCTTGGGTCTAGTCTACAAAGGATATTCCCAAGTAGAAGGTATTGATTTTGAAGAAACTTTCTCTCTAGTAGCAAGACTTGAGGCAATTAAAATGTTCCTAGCATTTGCATGCTTCAAAAATTTCAAAATCTATCAAATGGATGTCAAATCAACATTCCTTAATGGAACACTAGAAGAAGAAGTCTAAGTTGAGAAGCCATAAGATTTCATGTTATGATAAAATCAGGACTATGTGTAAACTTAAAAAGGCTCTATATGGTCTTAAACAAGCCCCCAGAGCATGGTTCTCTAGGTTTGATCAATATCTACAAAAACAAGGATACAAAAGAGGGACTACTAACAAGAACTTATATATCAAAATTGAGGATAAAAACATGATTGTTGTGGTAGTATATGTAGATGGCATCATATTTGGGAGTAATCTCACTACACTAAGAAGAAAATATGCAACTAAAATGAAAGAAGAGTTTGAAATGTCTATGCCCGGAGAACTATCATTTTTCTAGGTTTACAGGTAAATCAAACAGAAAATGGAATATTTGTTTCCCAAACCAAATATATCAAGGAAATGACAAATAAATTCCAAATGGAATACAATAAACATATGGGTACTCTAATGGTCATTGGATTTAAACTAAGTCTAGAAGATGACTCACCAAAAGTAAACCAAATGATGTATAAATCTATGATTGGAAGTTTGCTCTATTCAACAACAACAAGACCTAACATCATGTAGGTTGTAGGACTCATGGGGAGATTTCAATTTGCGCCTAAAGAAACCCACTTAAAAGAAGTAAAAATAATATTCATATACCTTCAAGGCACCCTAGAACTAAGATTATGGTATCCAAAAGATAAAGACTTCAATCTAACTGCATATACTGAAGCAGATTGGGCAGGTAGCATAGATGATAGGAAAAACACCAGTGGAGGAGATGTTTTCTTAGGAAAAATTCTGGTAGCATGGTCAAGCAATAAACAAACATCCACAACACTCTCTACAATAGAGGCATAATACATTGCTACTGCATCCTTCTACACACAAGTTCTTTTTATGAAACAAACTCTAGAAGACCTACAAATAAAATATAATGATATTATTACTATTAACTGTGAAAACACTAGTGCCATAAGTATCTCTAAAAATCTAGTCATGCATTTGAAAACCAAACATATCGCAATTAAATACCATTTCCTAAGAGATTAGGTCACCCAAAAAATAGTTAAGATAGTATATATAGACACCAAAGAATAGATTGCACACATTTTCACAAAATCTCTTCCCAAGAGTAATTTTAAGAATCTCTGACATAAATTAGGAGTAATTCAAAAAAATCAGTAAAAATCAAATGGTCAGGGGAGCATTACCCTAGGGGGAGAAACCCTTTTCCATTGATGTCAAAGGGGGAGAGTAACTTCAAAGAGAAAATCATCACCACATGGGGAGTGTGTATGAAGTTAGAGTGTTTCCCTCAATGACAAAGGGGGAGATTGTTGGACATACTATCATTAATGTCAACAATCGATGACACAGATGAATCTTAGAAGGGAAAGTGTAGTGCAAAAACGTGATCGGGATCGAATTCCCCACAGGAAAAACCAGGATCGTTGGATACGCAAGCGCCAGATCAATGGCAGGGATTGAGTGCAGAGCGTGAAGGGAGAATTAAACTAGACGTTATTTCCAATCCTGCAATTAGTCTAGACCGTGAGATCTCATCGATTCAAAGATTGACGACTGTGGTTGATCCACCAAAAATTGCACAACTTCAAATTGTGGAGCGCGAAGGGAGAATTAAACTACATGTTATTTCCAATCCCGCAATTAGTGTAGACCATCAGATCTCATTGATTCAAAGATCGACAACTGTGGTTGATCCACCAATAATCACACAAATTCAATTGCAGAGTCTGGGTGATATACTAAACCACACGCAAGTTATGGTTCCACAATTCACATCGACCGTTGGATCAAGTTAAGTGGAAGGATAGGATAAGAAAAGACGAAGACTGAATCTTTGAAGTCCCAAAGTAAGTGAGACCATCAGATTTGGACAATACATGATGATCGTCAGATCATAATAGTGGTCAAACTTCAGCCTTGACCACTTCGAGAGAAAAGGATTGAGAACAAGTAAGATCACCCAAAGGCCGAAGTCCCAAAGTAAATGAGGACCGTCTGATCTGAAGAACACTTCGGGAGATATCAGGACCGTCATATCATGTTTAGTGGAAGGACAGAGTAAAACACAAATGTCCTAAAGTAGATGCAAGTCGTCTGATTTGAGGAAACACTTCAAGAGATATCCTGACCGTCAGATTGAGGAAAGTATAAGGATAGGATAAGAAAGGCCAAAGGCCCAAGATCCCGAATAGCCAAATTCCCGTGAACCATTGGATCGTGTTAAGCCTTTTTAGGTTAAAGAATGACCATTAGATGAAGTTAAGTTACCCGAGGTTTACACTTCGGGAGAATTGGGAAGTGGAGAAATCAAATTACCCGAAGTTCCGAAGTGGACATGATTCGTCCGATCTGAGGAAAACTTCGGGAAGTATTCTGAATGTTAGATCCAGGAGAAGAACATGTGCCACATAAGGAGATCTACATCAGCAAGGACACGTGGCGTAATCAAATAAAGAAAAGTGTTAAAGTACATTTGGCATTTCAGGTATGCATGAGTCATGAATCTAAGTGACATGTGGCAACCACTTAGTTAGTGCCACGTCAACAAGTTATGTCACTTCAAGAGTTTCACCACCAACAAATACCCGAAGTTTTGAAATGAATGAGAATCACCCATTCAATTGTTGATCAAGTCTTGACCGACGTTTACTTGAAAGGCCTGTGATAAGCTTGGATTGTACATCTAAATGGAGGATTGAATATTGACCTTCCGATCAGTTTCAGAGAAATCTGATTCGGGAGATTTGAAAGGTTGCAAAGGCCTAAAGTCCCGAAGGACGAAGTAACAAAGAACACGATCCCAACACTAGACATATGGGGGCTAAAAGGAAAAGGGGGAAAGAATAATGTAATGCTTAAATTAATAATCCCATGGTTCTGTGCCTATGGTCACATATAAATGGGTTGAAGGAAGCGCCTTTGTAGAACTCGGTTTCTGCAAATATTTGTAGAAATATGGAATCGAGTTAAAAAATGGGAAATCGATCCATACCTGTGATCGATTTACGAAAAACACTCTCACTAAATTAAAAGAATTAACAATAAATGTTTGAATAATAAAGGTGATTATTTTTAATGATAAAATGAATAGGTGTGATGGTCCAAACAAAGGGACACAATGTTTTATAGATCACACCAGTTGGAAGAGTATATAAACGAGAAGGAGTGATGAGAAGAATGAGTCTCTATAGTCCAGATTAGAAGATCAAAAGAAGAAGTAGATTCCAAGAAGGAAATCTAAAGATACTTATGCAGTGAGAGTGGAAGGGAGGTGCATGGAAAGATTCATATCCTTACTAAGAAAATTGTAAAAGATAAGGGAGTTGGAGCTTCCTAGGGTTGGTGCCCTAAACACAAGGGAGTTTGTGATTCCTAGGGTTGGTTCCCTAAATACGAGGGAGTTGGTGCTTCCCAGGGTTGGTGCCCTGAAGAATGGGATTAGTGTCTCCTAGAGTTGGTGCTCTAAAGAGGACTGGTGTCCTTTACAATTATTTATAAACCTTGTAATTGATGTTAAATATATTTATATAATTGATTTTGCATACAATTCATTGTTGATTCATTTTGGTAATCAATAAAATATAAAACAAGTAACTGCTAATTGTTAAAAAGGGTAATACTGATTCACCCCCCCCTCAGTATTCCAACATTTCTGTCCATGTCCCCTTAGAAACTTGCATCACATTTTATTATTAACATTCAAAAATACAATTCACATATTACTTCACTTGGCCATAGCCACATAATCTATCTACATTAAGAATTAATTAAACTAGGTATTATAGTGGGGATGTTATGTGGCCTTTGTGCCAACATTCACTACACCACTATATTATGCTTCTATGGTCGATAAAGAAACCATCTTATACTTTTACAAAACTAGGTAATGGGTCCATAGCTAAGACACAATACATAGTGAGATGTTGACTTATCATAATTTCTATAGTTCAACCACGTTTTTGCAATCAACTAATTGGTTCACTTTGTCATTGCAATAATTTATACCAAGCTAGTAAATTCCTTTGATATAACAAACAATTCTTTTTGTGATTTTAATGTGACTTTTTGGTGGATCGTGTATAGATAGAGAAACCACACTCACAAAAAAGGAGATATCATGTCAAATATAAGTTAAAAAATAAGTCTAATGACATGTTGTTGGTACAATGTATCATCAACTTTTAGAGAATCACACTCCTTGGTTATCTTCATTCCTGATCGATAAGGTGTAGCACATGGTTTATAGTCTTCTATTTTGAACTTAAATATTTACACATATTTAGGTTGAGAAATAAAGATACCATCATCCATTTGTAAACTTGGATGCCCAAAAATAAATGCAATTGACTAAGGTTAGTTGTTGAGCCTCATTTTTGTCACCTCCAATTGCCTTATCTTGTCCCATATCCTAACCAATTATTCCTCATACATACGCACTCTCTGCCTATTTTCCTTAACAGACATGTCATTTAGCAATTGTTTTGTACATGAGGTAATATTCATTTATTTATGATTTATGTGGTTTATTAATGGTTAGAATTGAATAATTAATGATTATTATGCTCCTAATTACTTTGATTATTATTAAGAAGCTTCATGACAAGGCATCACTTCATCCGGTACTACTGCTGGTCCGGTACTACAACAACCAACTGATCTATTCCAGTACTTCGCTTGATCTGGTACTCTGCCTGATCCAGTACTCTACCTGATCCGGTACTCTGTCTAATTTAGTACCAACTCTGCGTTGATCTGGTACCAACTCTCCACCTATTCTGGTAACACCATTGTGCTGATCCGGTACCCAGATTTGTTACTATGCTAGTATGGTACCAACTGTGCTAGTTCGGTACCAACATCCTACAGGATTCCAGTACCATATTTGCACCTCGATTTTCGTGCAGATAAAGATGAATCTCAAAATTATGGGATATGGGTGTTGTCCAGAGAAGTGTTTAAATGCAAACAAGTGTGGTTTAATTCACCCAGATTACACATGTGGACCTCCATCTCAGGGGGAACGATTCAACCAAAAATAATCAAATATTTCTAAACTGGCATATTGCACCTTGCTTTTTGTGCATATGGAATCATATCCTACAAAACCATCAAATGGGTTTTTAGTAAAATCCGCTAGTTACAAAACCTATAAATAGTTTCTCAAAATTCACAACGGATAGAGAGATATCGAAGGATCTTTAACCCGAATTTGTAATATCTGGTGAAAAACCTAGATTTTGTGCATAAACGGTTTAAACAAATTCTGAGTTGGGGGATTTGTTCTGATCAATCCCATTGAATTTCCATGTATAAATATGAAGGAAGGAGTACTGAGAAGGGAGGAGAATTCCATATATTGTTATGTTGGAGATCTGATTCCTGAGTAAACTATTTTGTAAACCTTTTTCTGAAGTAATGATATGAGTTACAGTTTATGAAATTGAGGTGTTTGATAAAGTTCTCCATTATGTAAGTTTCTTTGAGATTCCTTGTTGGAACGTCAAGGGCCCACCGATCCAACCCAGGTAAGATTCTTTGTAATTATTCTGTGAATGTAATTCTATTTGTGTGTGAGTGAAATCATTTCATAGTTTAATTGTAAAACAATTAGTATAATTCATTTTTGTTGCATTTCAGTGATACATTTGATAATGTGCAATATAGGTTTGTGATAATTCTATAGATGTTCATAATTTCTGAGTGAGCATTTATTATTCTCGTGTGTGTGAACAATCATTTGCTAAGTTGTGTGCTTAAACATTTGTTTCTATTTTGCAAGTACACGAATAATTAAGATCCCATCATTCACCCTACATGGACCATTAAATGGAGAATCTTAATACACCTAGTGTTTTCTATGCAGGGACAAAATGGCTTCTTCCAGAATTGATTAAGTTATGAGTGGTTTCCTTTTGAATACTGTGTGCAAAATATTGATTACAGTTTACTGTTGAAATTAGTTGCTACAGGGGACAGATTCAAAGTCCATATTTTTATTTCATGAGCCTGTAAATGGACAGATTCATTCCCTGAGTAAGAACCTTTAGATCACATGCTTATTGAATTATGTTTATGAGTTTTTCTTTCTAATCTTTAAGCTGTGTGAGGAAGATAAATTAAAAAATTGTAAACCAGAATATTGGTTTTGAGTGTTTCTTATTTAGGTTATACTCATTAGACATAGTTAAACCACCTGTTGTCGACACATATAGTGTAACAACTCTATTGATTACGAATCCCGATCGATAATTTATGTTTGGTAATATATTATGCATATAATTTCACCAACATTTTGGCGTCGTTTTCGAGGAGTTGTAAACGATAATATGTAGTATTTGAATTAGATTTCTTTAATGGTTTTGGATTGGTTTTATGGACGACCTAAGGGCGAAGAGAAGGCTGTAATACGTGAGGGAAGAGCCCACACATCCACTTTAGTGGGGTTTTCCAAAGTTAGGTTGTCCTCTCCCTTTCATGCAAAAATGTGTTTTTATTTATGCAAATTTAGTTTTATTTATGATGAACTAACTTGTGCGAACCAATAAACTTGTGGCAGTAGGGTCCCAGTAACACAAGGAGTTCAAGTTTGGTGTGTTTTGTTTTTGAAAATAGTTTTAAAATTAATATATTTGATGATAAATAATGTTTGGGGTGCTATAAGAACCCCCAAGTACTAATTTTTTTTGCGAGACAGGGATCATCAACCAGCAAGACTAATTCACGAATGATCAAGAGCTTGAAGAATGTTCCTCCAAGAACTTTCTCACATTCTATTAGCAGATGGGATATCCACCTCTAAGGAAGAGCATATCTTGACAACAATTAAGAATTTAGTTTTCTCTCCACAAGAAGATTTAGAAGTCCCTTCGGATTCCTATATTCAATTTGTTGAGGATACTAAAGAATCATGGATAGAATTCAATGGAGAGAAACCATTGGAACCTGAGATTGAGGAGTTATTAACATGCCTCTCAACAGATCCTGTATGTACTCCAAAGACCAATCATCTTGAAGAAGATAATCTGCGTAGCATGTAAAAGGAGCACATGTTGCATGACCTAAACAAAGAAGAGAAACAAGAATATCATGATCCTATTGAAAGATGGTTCCAATTAGTTATCAAGTCACACTACTCTTTTACTTTTAATTATTGTTTGATCTCATCATCAAAGAAGCTGGTCCTTCATACTCCGGTATGCATTAAAATTTATCTTTTAAACCCGAGTATGGATATATTTCTAACCCTGCTACGCACATGGCTTCACTGGAAGTATTCCTATACTTGAAGGACATTTTATTTTGTTCAATTAAAGTAGGATAGTAAATAAATAAATAAATGTTGCAATGCAACCTATCTTTCATACTTTTCATAAATGAGAATGTCAAAAGCTAATAAAGAAATCGGTTTAAGATCTTTTGTTCCTATAGTTTTAAAAGTTATGATAATTTTGTTTGGAATTTTATGAAGAGGTAATCTCTTCATCCTCTGAATGCACACATAATACTGGAAGGGTTTCAAAAGAGGAGAAGGCATCCTTGTCAATGGAAGATAACACTTAAGGGAGAGCTTCATGAACTACTTCTTCAAATTTCTTCTTTTTCGTTAAGTTGTTAAAAAAAAATTCATTCGTGCTTTATCCTTACCTATCTATTTAAAGACCATTATTTCACAAGGATGGTCAATTAAGTGATCTTTTTAATAGAAATTAAAATTTAATGTTAATTCCAAACTATTGTATTCATAACTAATAATTCAACTTTTGACATTTTCCCTGAATTTTCTATTTGTAAGCATGAATAAAAATATAGTTTTAATTAGTTCTATTGGTTTGTTTTTAGCAGATGTTAGCAATCCTCTGAGTAGCCTTTTTTTAGCATCTCACATTGTTTGCATGAGGCCATGAAAAACCTCAGGCATGGGGGAGTGGCTACTGAGACAATAGTAGCTAGGTTTATTTTCTAATAAAATGGAAGTCGAAACAAAAGAATTGGTTAGTTTGGTTCCAAAAAGAGGAGGTTTCTTCATCTCAAAAGGAGGTTTCCCAACTACATTTTCTTTCTTGTTAAAGAGCTTGGAACCTAATCATTTTATGACACTTCCGTTGCAATCTCAACATTCCTACATAAGTGTGTTGATTTCATTTTTTCTAGCATGATACTTCAACATAACAAATTCATATGTTTCTTCCTGCAGCAGTAGTAATTTCTAGCATCTTCTACAACTTGATACTTAGAGTATGCCCGCCACAAGGAGAAGCCTACAAATTCTAGTTTGCAGAATACATCTTCAGATACCTCATCAAATTTTCATCCAGTACTGAAGAAACAATTTTCTGTGGTGGTCTAGTACTAAGCCTGTGGTGGTCTGGTACTAAGCATGTGGTCAGGTACTAGTGGTGGAATTTTGGTAAAGTTGTTCTATACTTGATATTTCCCTTGTTTAAACAAAGCACACTTAAGGGAATGGAGGTACGAGTTGGTTATTACATTCTTTCCATTAAGGATTATATAAATTATGTGCTAAAATGTTTGGTTATTTTCATGTACAGTTTCCATCTTAAGCTATCAATATCACCATGATTATTTCTTTAAGTGAAAATTCCATGTGTATTCCACTCTTGTTTGCTAAGATTACAAATGCATCCATCCTATTATCACTGAATTCCTTTGTGAAGTGGATGTCGTCATGAATGAGAAAACATCATCCATCATGTCACTTTGTTTCTACCCCCTGTTACTTATTTTCATTTTTCTGTTACGGTACTGCAGAATTATGTTCCAAAACTTCTCTATTTCGGTACTGCAGAATTATGTTTTGGTACTACAAAATTATGTTCTGGTACCATTTTGTTCTGATATTGCTTTGTTTCGGTACTGAAAAATTATGTTCCGGTACTACTATGTTCAGGTACTATCTTGTTCTGGTACTATCCTGTTCCAGTACTATTTGTTCCGGTACTGCAGAAACCTGTTTCGTTACTTATCTGGTACTGATGCCAAAGTGATATGATCTTTGTCATGTGCTTAACATTGTTTTCACTTTAGGTAATTGGAGGCATGGGCTAATATTTTCATTTTCTTTTTTATCAAGGATCATTTAAGTCTTGTGTTGAACTATTCTTTACTCTCATATGCATCTTCCTCCTACATTTTTACACTCACCCCTAAATGAATCATCCTTTCTATCCTTTAAGGAGATATTTTCACATTTATCTCTATATGATAATGGGTGCACCTGTCTTATTACCTCATCATTTTGAAAAAGTGATTTCTATTTGAAATATCCATTGAAAAGTGGTGACACCATTATGTCTAATACTGACCTAGTTGATTCAACAAGTTATTATCCAAGTTTATCTTTACAAGTTTCTCTTGGGAGGTATTGATGAAAACCTCGTGTGGTGGACTGCCCTTGCAAAACCTTAATGAACTTTCATGAGAACCCTAATAGGATTAACTAGAGGGATCTCTTAGTCATTATCCGAGATGTTCCATTATACATTGAATAACTAAGATTTAAGTCTAATTTGGATGATGTCACCCTTGGGATAATTGCAAACAATTAATTATGTGCCTAATAACTCTAAAACACTCTCGTACCACCTTCCTTCCTTATACTCCAAAGCTGTCAATGAACAATATACATCATTCTAATTTTTTTTTTGTAATATAATAAAAATGAAGTATCAGGAAGTACAAGTAAACCCGTCGAGGTATTGAACATGTCTGTTGGAAGTAGGGCCATGCTTGTATGGTACTAAGGTAAACTCGCTGGGGTACTGAACATGCCTATTGGCAACGGGGCTATGCCGGGTAAAGGGAGCTGAAAAACATAAAGTGGCACACCTAAAACTGAACAAAAACCCTTGGGTCTCATTCTAAAGCAATAATTCTCAAATAAAGGCTAGGAGGTGACCTTTATATCTCTCGGATGATGTTCTTAAGAACCTTCAAGTATCCACTTTACGGTTCTATATTTAAAATAAATAGGTTTGCATGAAAGTGGGACCCTCATTATATGTAATTCACCTTACCTAAGCAAGAAGAGCTTCATCTCTAAAAACTTGGATAAGAAACGAGTTAATCATGTTGGGATGTATTCTTTTATATGTTCCTCTCTTCAAATGAGACCTAAACTATGCTTATATCACTTTTATTTTAAAAGTAATCTATCCAGGGGGCCTATTAGTCAAAGTCGTTATGAAAACTCTTGGCCGATATCCTATAATCATATTAGAGTCACATACAACCCTTTCTCCTAACTATGATCCACAACAGATTGGATAAGACTTAATGTCAAATCACTAACAGATTGTTAAGCCCTAAATAGTGGCTCATTACCCCTTAATTGGGGCATAT
>CBVK0100387291.1:0-17926 GCA_900067695.1 Picea abies | reverse complement strand
TGTAATTCTTCAAGACATATAAGATAAAGCATTCCGTGGTTTTCTCCCAATTTGGGTTTCCACGTAAAACACTAGTGTATTGTGTATGTGTGTGATTGTTCATTGTTATTGCTCATTATTGGATAATAATTCTACATTGATATAACACTTGGATTATTTGGAGAAAAAATATTATAATTATGCTATTATCGATTCACCCCCCCCCTCTCAGTTATCCAACACCTTTGTATCAGAGATTCGAGAGTTGGATGTATCTTTATAAGATTCTACTGAAACGACTTGATACCTTCTTTGATGGGAATCACATGTTGTATAATTCGTGTATCATACGTCTTCAAGTCTTCATATGTCTAGGAAAACCCATCTCGATACTTCTTGAATAATTTTGTGAATGTGTGTTTCTATGAATCTAAACAATAGGTGCCCAAGTTAACATACTTAGGTTGTTTAGATGTTCCCATCTTGACTAGTAAATGCATCATAGTGGAGCTTTTGGTATTTGGATTATCCATCCTTCTGAACTCAGATTGTAAATCAAATAAATTTTCAAGAGTCAAAACATTCTTATGAACACAATTTGTCTTGAACTTATTAGTTTCTTCTTGATAAATTTGCAACTCTTGTTGATGTATCTCATCATCAATCACTGAGTCTTGGAATGCGTCTGAACTAGTAAGAAATTTTATAATTTTAGAATCATTGTCAAACACTCTCCAACTCGTGACATTCTCGGCTATGGATGGTCTAAACATCAATTCAATCGAAAATCCATCTTCATGAGGCATAAACCTAGATGTTGCATTGGCCAAAATATCTTCATCTATATTTTTATCATGAGGTATAGAATTAATATTAAATGCATCAAATGAATAAAGAAGATTCCATACCTCTTGTTGATAGGATTTTATATGTGGAGATGGACAGTGAATAATATTTCTTACCTATCGAACAATGGTCTCAGAATCACAAAACACTTTAAGGTATTTTACCTTGAGTTCAATGGCCTTTTTAAGGCCTTGCACTAAGGATTCATATTCAATAGTGTTGTTGGCATATTCGAATTTTAAGCGGCATGATATGAGAATTTTTCCTTGGCTGGGGTCAATCAATACACATCCTATGCTAACTCCATCCTATGTTTTAGAGCTGTCAAAGAACATGGTCCACATGTCAGGAGTGTTATTTTTGTTAGTCAAATTAAATCCTAAGTTAGTAAGTATTGGACATGCTCCATTATGTATTTGTGGGAGAAGGAACGATTGTAGTTATGATGGTATTTCAAAAGTCTGAGCTTCGTAACAACCATAATCAGCTTTGAAAAAATAATTTCCCAAGACAAAATGAGAAAATATTATGGGCTCATTTTTACCCTCCAATTTCTTCACTATGCGCTTTATGTGTGCTTCAATGTTAACCCAGATTTGATTGGCTTTTCCTTTATAAGGAAGCTAGAGATGAGACCAATCAGTAGCGAAATAACCCTAAAGTTTGGCTGACCAATCTCTTCTCAAGAGAAAACCATAACTGTTTGGTATGTCTACCACAATTATGTTTATAGTCTGATGAACTTTGGGATCGGATAAAAATATTAACATATCCGTGAGTTTCCTTTTTACTTTAAAGTTTTTCCTATCTAACTAGATGATCCTATTTTTTGTTATTTGTGGGAAAACATTTTTTTTTTGCAAATGAAAAAAAGCATGATGTTGGAAGAGGCACCAGAATTTGCCAAACAATTATGTACATTGAAATTTAAAATTTCATAAGTAAGCAGAAAAGGTGGTACCTGAGATTTTGAAAAAACGTGTATCTTTGTTGTGTTTATAGCTGTTACTATCTCTACTTTGTGGATTTCTTGTGCATCATTTATAGGGATTAAGATTTCAACAACTACAATAGTTTATGGTTGAGTCTCTTGAGGTTTAAAAGCATTATGTAAAAGTTCACGTTGTTGTGGGATGGAGAAAATATCAAACATGGAAATTTTAGCTTTAATCTTCTTCATGTATTCGATTACATAATAATATAGGGTGTGGGAATTTGAATCGTTCTTATCTTGTCCATATTTTCCTTGAATTACCTTTTCATTGTTTCCAGGAACGCTAGATGTGTTTGGTTTATCTTTATTTGCTACAACAATTTTCCCAATTTTATTATTAGTTTTTTCTAGAACTATGTTTCTTTGTTTTGGGAGAACAGGGGGAGGTGTTATCTTTCTAAGGGGAATGTTATCTTCTTTGGAAGATGGGGGGTCAGACAATGGACCTTTGCTGCATAATTTATAACCTTTTGGAGAAACAACTTTAACAACTTGTGTATCTATGGTAAGGATTTATTCGATTTTTCATCGTCTAATTCTACAAGCCAATCCCAAAAGGGAGTAGCTAATTCCAGGGGTGTTTCATCATTAGTATTAGAAGGATCGTGTGCATGAATTTGATAATCTAAATGATGTTGATCTAGAAACTAGTTTATCACCAAGGTCATGGAGTTGACCCACTGAGGACACAATCGTTTAGGCTGATTTTGTTGATGATAGGAGCAACAATTTTGGTTCCTAAAACTATCCAAGTTAAAATCCATGTGTAGTGGTTTAGGTGGTTGTGGTGGTTTGTCCAGTTTCTTAAAAAATGGGAGGAAATTTCGCAGCTTCGATGATCCTTCACCAACATTCTTTTTAAGATCCACCACTTCATTGGATAACTTCTTAACCATTTTGACCTCATTATCGATATCCCTGGATTCCTTGTCAGGCAATGTTGTTAATAGCAATGGCTTCTTCCCAGCTGACTTAGTTTCCTCATAACACAGATGTTGGTCATATGTAGATGTATCTCTTTCCATAGTCTCGACCTCATCAAAGTTTAATGTCAATGTGTTCCTATTAGATTGTTTTACAAGCATACCTATGGAGGGGGTTAATGCAACTGTATAATATTCAATGGCTAATGAATGAGTGGGAGAGACTTCATGAGGAAACTTAATCAAGACAGTGAGAAATATTTAGTTAAAATGTTTTACTCTTTCCTTCTTGTCCATTCCAATAGCTCCTAGTTCATTATGCGGGGATGCAATCGTTTTTATTCCCCCAAAATTCCTCATAAAGAGTCGTTCTAAACTATCTCAGTATGTGATAGATCCATTAGCTAGGTTAAAGTACCAAGTTGAGGATTTTCCCAAAAAACATGAAAGGAAATAGCCTACATGCTATTTCATCATGTTCGACACCTAGAAGATGTATGGATAAAAATAAATTATTAACATGATCTTTTTGTGATCTGGGTTTGTCTGGGTCGAATTTCGGTTAGAGTTTATCAAAATTACTTGGCATTTCATGAGCTTCCTTGGGATCTTCATCACAGTATAACCTCTCTTTGAATCCTTTTTTCTCCCATTATTTGTTCCATGGTGATTTTCGATTGTTCACCTCCAAATTCTTCCTCAGGTTCGATAAGGAAACGTGTAGTTCTGCTTAAGGGTACTAAGACCTCTTGTAATGCAATTTCAATAAGGTCATCTACAAATTTGACATAAAAATCAGGATCTGTGTTAGGACGTTCTACACAGGTCATTTTTCTCCTTGGGAGTTTAGAGGCTGTAGGTAATTTTCCAAGAAATTTTGTGTAAGCATGAGTAATTCTAAGAGTTTCGTGAAGTTATTCTTGAGGTATGTGAAACCAGGTCTTAGAATGTATTTCAGGACTACCAGAATAACTTCCAAAATTATCCTTTGAGTCTTCGTAAATAAATTCTTGTTAGGAGTTGACTCGAGGAAGAAAGGTAGGTTGCGATTCGGGATTACTCGTTGAAGATTGATTTCGGTTATTGTTTAGTTCATGTATGTAAGTCATAAAAGATGGCCCTCCTTCTAGCACCAATTCTGTTGATGGGTTCAACTTCACCTAAAAACAACAAGGGTTACTCCCCAGTATAATGTCCCAATTAGACTATACATCATTTGGATTAGAAGTCCCATCCAAAATTTGTCTCGGCTGCCATTTATTGTTATCTTTTGGTTTTTGTATCGATTACGATGCGATGTACCGATGAAGTGGGTGAATGCAATGAAAAGATGTAGATGAAGAATATGTATGTAAAGACAAATAACCTATTGTTAATCTATGCTAAACTATCCTAGATAGGATCATGCTAGAGTAACCGGTAAGTTATAATGCAACCAAAAATTTACACAACTTCTATATATTTAGCTGCATAAAAAGAGGAAGATTGGATACAATAACATACATATGTATATAATCAGATTAGTCTATATCACAACAACGTATACTATAATAACCCACAAATATAAAGGCATTTCAATATTTAAATAAATGTCAATAACTGCATAATGATTAAGATTGTATAAAAATCCATCTACAACAAACAAAGCATTCTTACAATCCATAGAAACAATGAATATCTTCACTTGAAGTAGTTCAAAGATTCGATCAATTTCTACACAAAATTACTTCTATAACATGCTGGCTATGAGGGCTTCTCAATATTCATTAAAAATGTATAAATTCTCAAAAATGTTCTTGGGTCTATACAATGCTTGAAAATCCAAAAAAAAGTCATTCTCCAAGGAGTTTCTAGTCTCTTTTATGAAAAAAGTAGTAACTCCTAGTTTTGTTTTCGCCTTCTTCTTGAAGAGGCAGTTACAAAATTGTTCACATTCCCTTTTATCATGACAAGTGGAAAACAAGGACAAAGTTTGAGGTAGTTAGGAAAAGGACAAAATAAAAACAATTGTTTGTCCTTTCCCTATGAACTTTTTCTTCGAATATAAGTTGTACAAACCTCCAACTAATTATATAATGACTTAATTCTCCTGTAGAATAGCTACTCCAATGTTTCTCCAGTCGTGGTGATGTTATCATCAAGGGCACCCATTTCCTTCTCTAGCCTTGTCATGTAATCTTGTTTCATAGTGTGAATGTTTACCGGATGTAATAGATGATGGTCAATGAGATCGGTAGAGACAAAGGTTTTCACTTCTACTATTTGTCTCCTTCGACTTGTGTTGTCTTGGATTGTATTCACTAATTCCTCTGTGACTAAATTTTTCCCTAGTTCATATAGTCTTGGGAGACATCCATTCCTTATCAACTCTTGTGCAACTTTGTGAATCCTTGAACATATCACCATTTCCTTGGTTACTTCTTTGTATACCTTTTTCCATACTTGTTAGCAATGATCTAATGCATATAGGTTTATTTTTATTGCTGAATTTGAGGGTCTATACAAATCTGGAGGCGCATCAGGATTCTCCGTTATCCAGGTATCAATGTCAGCTATACCTTCATCGATAATGTTGTATTGTGTCAGCTACATTTGTATCTGATTGTTTTGGCCAAAAACTATTGCAACCACATTTTGGAAAATATGCATATTAGCATACATATGAATTATGGCACCTTCCAAATCATTCGTCACTTTTTCTGCACTGGTCTTAAAGTTGAGAAGACTCCTTTAATCAATCTTTACTTGTTGGAGCCTCTCTTATAACTCTTTGATTCTCATCTCTTTTTCTTCAGTTTGCTGGCACAACCTCTGTATATTTTCCATGGTTGCATCCATAAATGAAAATCGTTCCCTAGATATTTCCATAGGGTTTTCCCTACCATCTCCTGTGACAGGGACCCTAGTAACCACTGAGAAAGGGGCTCCTTCTGCTGCTGGAACCTTTTTCACTCTTTCTTGCACAATTCGATCGATTTTACTATCGTATGTGAAACTACATAGATCGAATATTTTGGTTGATTGAAAAGGTTCCCAAGGCTCGAGACCTAAACCACTTCTCATTGTTTCTTCTACTATACCCGCGGTGGACGTTCCAGGGATATCCAATTCCATTAGGCATGTGTCACCTTCTCTATCATCTTCATTCTTCTTTTGTCTTTCTTATTTAGAATCTTTATCTGTTGCTTATTTATCTGCTAATTATGCTGCTATTCTCGCTAATTCAACTTGCTCCTTTTATTTTTCTTCAACATCTTTCGCTTCGGCTTCTAATTTTTCCTCAGCTTCAGCTTTGGCTTTTGCTTCATTTTCTTCCCTGACATTTTCTTTTTCGGATTCTAATTTTTGTTTCTTTTTAGCAGCGTTCCTCCTCTTCAATACCTTCTCTTTGTCTCTTTTATTTTTATCTTCTCATGCCTCTTCATTCTCTTATACAGAACCTGAATGAGTAGAGACTGATATGGGGGAATATCTCTCAACTTCATCTCTCTCTACATCTTTTCTAGCTACCTCTATTGCAAATTCTTTGTCCACGATTCTTTCTTTTTGCTGACCCGGACTATTGAAAATGACCGCGTCATAAGTCGTGGAATTTTAATGTACCTCCTCTTCTTCCTAGAACTGAGTGGTGTATTCATATGGGACTCTCATTTTATGGAATTTCTCTCCTGAGGGGTTGTTCCTCCTAAATATTTCCTCTCCAAAATGATAGGAAAGCAAGATGTCTACTTCCACTTGGGCTTGTTTGGTGTTTTCAAATAAATAGTTTCCAATGTAAAGAGGTAGTGGAGGCCAAATTTCTTTCTTTGATCTATATAATATTCCTTCTACCCCATGTATGATAGTTTTATATGCCACTTCCTGGAGCACAAGCTTGTCAGGGATGAACCGAGGAATTAGATGGGGTGGCTTCATTGCACCGTATGTCCTTATATATGCATTGTGTTCCATTAAATACCAATTCCCAATCCTTCTTATAATTGTTATGTCCTTGTCGGTCATACAAGGTGGGGAGGTGAAAAAAATAAATTCATATAATTGGGAAAGGAAGTATTTGCATATTATTTGATAGTCGGTTTGGTATTTGTGCTCCCAAAGCACCTTGTAGTAGATGTGGATAGTGACATCAATGGGAAACCAAATCCATCCCATGTTTGGGTACTTGTGAGTGATGCAAATTATGTTTAGAAGATATGAATACATATGAAAACTGGGGAAGCTTCCTACTTGTTCTTGTGTAACTGCAGAAACAACATCCTTTGCATTTTTAGAAAATATGTTTTCCCAGTTGAATGAGACCCCTACATATTCACATAAATAAATTAGGGGCATTATGATAAGGGAAAATGGGTTGCATCTATTTCCCCATACAACCTGCACAACATGGCTACCATATAATGGTAGGGTCTCCTTAAATTGGTTGTGGGGTATCGAATCTTGGGTTGACATTTGAACTGCTTGTCTGCTTTATATTATTCAGGAAATAAATCTTTTGGTGTGAGCTCCAACTCACTGAGGAGTTGACCATCTATCCTTTGGTTTCCAACTTCAATATGGTAGCACTTAGGTAAATCATTGGGCCTGAATGAATTTATCAATTCTTTTCTTGCATTAAATACATACCTACGATCTACGTCTTCATTTCTCAAAATCCAAGAGATGGTGTCTGCACAAGGGAAAACTACTGGATGTGTTGCCACTCTGAAAATTCTCAATTTTCTGATGTTCTTGAATACGAGGAACTCGTTTTGTTCCTCTACTTTCGTTGATAAGTTTGAGTTATTAAAAATATTACATACTTCTCCCCATTTTAAAGTTTCTCCATCTTTGTCTAGAAGTCTCGGTGTATTGTCTTATATAGACCTGACACTTTATGTCTCTATGGTCTACTTGGAGCTTCCAGATGGATCAACCCCTGTTGGTATTATCGTTGTCTTCTTTCATGGCGACATGTCTGAATATGCAGACAGGATAGATTTAGAACATGTTATTTGGAAACAATTAAATAATCAGACAATTATAAGAATTAATGGAAACAGGTCATGGAAAGATTCTTCTCGTAAATGTCAAGTTAATAGTAGACAATGCTTAGTGAGATTTTTGGGTGAAAAGCTTGGGTATCATCCCGGAAAAGAAAAATCAGAGCATAATAAAATAAATTCATTGATGCATATCGAAGGACTGAGTAACAAATCCTCTGAGCACATCATAGAATTTGTTAGTAACTTCTCTGATATGTATTCAGAAGGGTTAGTCATCATGTCGAGGAGCTCAGAGAACTTACCAAGAACTCCTCTAATCATATAAGAGGATTTAAAAGTAACTCCTACGATATGATCGTAGGATTTGTTTCCATTTACTCTGAAAGCATGCAGAAGAGTTGATGTCAAATCAACTAAGCACATTAGAGAAGTTAACAATAACTTCTCTGATATGATCGGAGAGTTACTATAAAGGTTTCCAGATTAGGATTTTCCGTGGACAGAGAAAATGACTAGGATCACTACAACCAGACTAGAGGAGTAGGAGGGAACGTTTAGGGCTCACTGAGGTCAATCCTTCATTCATTTTATAGCTTTGGGGTTTTCAATTGCTAAGAGCGAGGTTAGGAAGAAGTCTATCACATAATAGGGAGGGGGAAAAGGTCAAGTTTGTATATCCAACAACCAAGAGTAGATTCAAAATAAACATAAGGCTTGTGGAAAAGGGAGAGGTAGGTTCATGGTGAAGTGAGAGATAGGATCATGGTGAAGTGAGTAAGAACCAGAAAGAGAGGGCTATCGATCTAGAGAAAATGGTCAAGAAAACTTAAGTAAATACCTAACCTTAGCTTTAAAGAAAAAATTAGAGAGGGAGGTAACCTTACCAGTCTATGATGCCACATGTTGGATATGGATAAGAGAGTTTCAAACAATGTTCAACTCGACGCTTTTATCCTTGGATTTTCCTCGCTCGATTTCAAATAATAAACCCAAACCCCGTTCTGTTTTATATATCCTCAAAGTTAATTAATGGCTTTTAATGTGGTAGTTGGGCAGGTTAGGTCAGAGGAGCTAAGAGAATGTTGGTCGATCAATTCAAAAGAGTTAAAGGTAACTCCTTCGAACATATCGTTGGATTTGGAAGTAATTCCTCCGATATGATCAGAGGATTTTTCCTCAACTCTTGCGATAACGTTGTGCATCAGAACAAATGAAAGGAACTCCTACAAACTATTCGAAGGTGTTTCAAGTAACTCCTCTGAACTACTGGGAGGAGTTTGAACTAACTTTGTAGACTCAAATTTAGATTACAACATTAAGTTCTTGTTTGTTTTCCAAGTGATACATGCATTACCAGAAGAATATTTTAAATGACGAAGGGACTTATGAGACTTTCTCTTGGGCTAAAAAATAAGGAGGCCCCATTTTTTAGGGAATTAATAGAATAAAAATTAAAAATGGAGAGTTGTAGTGCCTATCGCAACACTATTTCATGAAATTGTAGGAAGTAGGATGTAATATCTTCATATTCCTTCATATTCAATTGCTCAAACTTACCTCTCTAGGTTTGAAGATTGGCCCCTTTTACTTTATCATCTCCTTCATAGATGTTTTGAAGTTTTTCCCAAATATCCTTTTGCAGAATCATAGTGCATAACCTTGTTAAATATTGATTCATCAAGACCATTCAAAATAGAATTTTTAAGCTTTGAATTGTTTTCACTGAATTTCTTTCCATGTCTATCTATTGGAGGAGTGGAAGGTGTTGTGTATCCATCTACTACTGATTCCATGCATCAAATCCATGTGCTTGTACATATTTTTTCATCCATATTCTCTAGAAAGAATACTTCTTTCCATTAAATTGTGGTACCCTAATCTTAGTGTACTCCATGATCTTCCTTCCAGTGATTAAACTATTTTATGAAGGACCTGCTTTGATACTAATTGTTGGAACACTGAGAGGGGGGGGGGTGTGAATCAATATTATGAAATATTTTACCACTTTTAATTAGAACATGTAATCATTAAATTTATAAACATTATATCATCAATATACCATGAGAAATATCAATCAACAAAGAATAACAAATAATTGCAGATACACAATACACCATAATTACGTGGAAACCCAAATGGGAGAAAACCACAAATATTTTCTTATATTTCAAAGACTACATTCATAGGAAGCACCGACTTCAAAATTCTCCATCACCAACTGGAAGGAGGAACCAACCCCCTAATTTACAATAACCAACATGAAGGAAGCTCCAACTCCCTGAGTTCTTCGGCACCAACCAGAAGCAGGATATGACCCCCGGATTTATAGGAACCAACCTAAAGGAAACTCCATCTCCCAGAGTTCTTTGGCACCAACCGGAAGGAGGATACAACCCCCTTTCCTTGCCCCTTCCCGTTGACATGAAATATAAGTGTAGAATCACTATCACTACCACTGATAAACTTGTAACTGCCACTATCTCTTCCACTTTCACTGTCACTGTCACTATCATTATCACTATCACTGATCAACCATAACCAGATCCACTCAAATGGATACCAAAACCATCACCAAACCATGTACATCAACCATCAACCAGAACTTGTATCATACCATATGCGAAGTATCCAATATGTGCCAATGTTTCAACAATGTGCCTCAAGTATGCACTATAACCATCAAGATCATATGCCAAGTATATACCTCAAATATATGCCAATATAAAAAATATGTGCCTCTAACAATGAGCCATAAAATCCATAAACTAAGTACTCAAGAATGTACCAATATCACCAAAATATGGAACTCAACCATATATAACCATATACCAAAAGGGCCTCCAATACATGCCTTAATCATGTGACATATCATCCATGAAACAAGCATCAAACTAACACATAAAATACATACCTTTACTCAAACTTTGGTACCAAAACTTCTTGGCCAAAACTTCGCAGCCAAAACTTTGCTACCAAAACTTTGTGACCAAAACTTCACTACCAAAATTTTTGGCTACCAAAACTTTGTGGCCAAAACATTGTACCAAAATTTTTCTTCCAAAACTTCACTACCAAAACCTCGCTACCTCAGAAATGCTACAAAAAGATTTACCAAAAGATCACTTGAAGGATAGATAATTATTGAACTTGTGTGTGTCCTTATGAGTGACTTCTTGTGGTGTATTTATACTTTTACAAAATATAGTCTTTCATTAATTCTAGGATCAAACTTTACTTTCTTGTTACAACCACTTTACCCTTTAATTAAGACTTGTAATTGTTTGGGGGGTTCTTAACCATTCTCCGAGGCTTCCAACTTCAAGAGGGAATAACTCCTCAACTATGAGGAACCACGTGGTGTACCACCTATTATTGGAAATAAAAAGACAAGGACTATACATCTATGAGGGTTTTGTATACACTTGAAGTATTCTTCAAAATCATCTTCCTTATTCAACTTCGGACCTCATGACCACACCTCTGGGTTTCTTGTAGACTTCTTCAAAGCATATTCTCGTGAGGGCCATGCTTAAATATATGCCATAATGGGACCTCTTTGAAGACTTCTTCAATTATATCAAATACTTCTAGAGGCTTCTAGAATTCCTCTGATGTTGACATCAATGACAATCAATTTTGCAACAAATCATTCAGGAAGATTTCCTAAATATTATTTTCTTGATTCTGGTGTGCATGAGATATCTTCTTAATTTTTGGAGTGCATCAAAAAACTTGGACCGATGCGCATTGGAAAAAATTGAATTGGCACGCATTAGTAAAAATTAAACTGCTGTGTGCACCTCTTGTCACCCACCATGCAGTTGCTTGAGTGCACATAAAACTGGAATAGGTGCACATAACTCCATTTGTGTGTGCATGCAATATTTACCTAAAAATTTGGCTGCCAACATGACTTGAAAGAGGAGATATATATGACACAACCAAAGCACTACATTGAAAAATGTAAAGTTTCATTGGTTTGTAAATTAAAAAAGTCTATATATGGTCTCAAAAAATATCCCACATTGTGGTACCAAAAGTCTGATTCTTTTGTGTAGGGAATGAGATTTTTGTGATCCAAATCAGATCATTATGTGTATTACAAACATGATGGTGTTAATTTTATTTCCATCACTCTATATGTAGATGATATGTTATTCTTTTCTAATAGATGTTATACTCATATTTTCCACCATAGGTTGTACAAGCATGATCCAGATTATGCTGAGAACAAAACTAGACAAAAACAAAAATATAGAAGAGAACACAAAAATACAGTGAAACCCAACTTCTATTAATGAATAAGAGAGAAAAACAATGTAGAACACAAATTGGTAGAATGGGGTAGCTTATCTCTGAAAATAAATAGATGTTGGTTGTGCTTCATTCACAACAAGATTTACATCACACTCCATTTCATGCTTAAAGGGCCTCCTTCACCTCAATTATATATGAGAGAGTGAGAGGAGAACAATTCCCATGATGCATGTGAGATAAATTAATTTAAGTTTATAAAATTCGATAGGCATGTAAAACACTAGGACTTCCTAGAAGGTCACCCATCCCAATACTAATCTATCCCAAGGGTGCTTAACTGCGGAGTTCTAATGGGATCTGGTGCATTAACACTATGTTGTAGGCATGTACATATCATTAAATGATGTTTGCAATTAACAAATGAATATGGTATTACATTCCATTCCCCATCAAAAAGGTTAATATCATGGTTTATGTTGGCACAGGGGCAGACCCAGGGTTCAATGCTTCAACATTGCACCAACAAAGCCATAACTACCAGCCCTTTCGGAAATACCTGCGAAGAAGATAAAGTCTCACCCAAGGTAGAGGTAGGGGTGGTTGCAGGACTCTAGTATCTGCAACCTTAGCTGGGACATAGATCTGTGATTACAGCACCTTAACAAAAAACTTAGTAATTATCATTCATTAGTATATAGCCTGTATTTACTTCGCAGACAAAACCCTAATTGCAGAGCAATGTAGTATTCACTCAGATATACCACATCTAAACCCTTAGCATAAGGAAACAGATTAGATCTAACATTCATTCACATCACTAAGCACTAATCTATCATATCATGTCCATCTAAGCATACATTACTACACTAAGCATTAACCATATGAATAATAAAACAATCACAATGCACAAAGCAACCATAACACAGGATATACGTGATTCACCCCTAGCCTGGGGCTACGTCCACCAAATCTTCTTCTCTTTATTATCTTCAGTCAATCGTCTACATGCACAGAGCCACAAGATCCTACTCTGCATAGGACAGGAGATCTACATGCACCTCACCAGATCCCCCTTCCCCAAGCTAGGTTACATCACAAAGCCTTTACACAATCTCTTAATGTCACTTGCACTTAGCCTTGCAAGCTTCACACAGTATGCAAAAAGCATGTACAACTATCACTTGCACTTAGCACATCATCACACAGATGTCTATATTGACCTTCATGTCTCTTCTTACATCACCTAGATATCTATTTATACATTACAAAATGGGCCTAAACATGGGTAAAATCATGGGCCGACATCCCCATACTCATTACATAAGCCCAAAACCCAAAAATCCCTAAAAAGGGGTTGATATTCTGTGATCTATGATTTGACTTGCGCTCCACCTTCGACAGCCTGTCGAAGTCCAAAAATAGGTCAAACCTGACCAAGGGTCTCCAAAACATGGTTAAGGGCCAACAGGCCCTGAACACTCACTTGTGACTCGTCCCAAGTCACTCTGTTTTGGTTAATTCTGCCTCAAAAGGCTCAATCTTGGCTCGAGCTGCTTCGACCTATTGTTGCAACAAGGCCTAATACTCAACGAACTACTGAAGAACTACCTCGTTCTCTGGTCCTTCCAAGTGTTTCTCAACTGTAGTGACTACTTTCTCTAGTTCTGCTCCTCATCCTTCAATCTCCTCAAACAGTTGACAAGTTGCATCCTAGACTAGTTGGAGCCTCTGAGTCACTTCCATGACGCTGCTCTGTATGGCATGGACTTGTTGTTGGATAGTGCACTGTTCCTATGATATTTTCATTCTTTCAACTGTAGACAAGAGCTTCAATTGTGCATGTACTGTTGTTGCTTTCTTCTTTGCGTCTTGGAGTTGGACTTCCAATGTCTTTAGTTCAGGGTCTTCAATAAGTTGCTCATAAGTCTATGCACTGTGATCACTAAGTTGTTTAAATTCCATGGAGAAGATCTTGACTCTCTCAACTGTGCTCTGAGCAGTTGCTTCTCTTTGATCTCGCACGTCCTTGCGGAGTGTTTGGCACTGACTATAGCTCTAGATCTGTTATTCTCTATTGAAGCTACTGAATGGCTTCAGCGAGCTTCACAACTTCATGATCTACTGGTTCTTCATCCTTTTTCTCTAATCCCGTCACAGAATGGAGTGATCTGCTGACTACTTATTTTACTCCAACCTACTCGATGAGCAGTTGTTCCTTCTCTCACTGGATTTGTGCTTTCTCTTCTTCGAATTTTGACTGTAGGGAAGCCTTATCCTGTTGCGCAATCCTACATTTCTCTATCACCACTTCTTTTTCTTGTTTCAGGGCCACCATGGCTTGTTCCTTTTCTTCTTGGGTGCGATGAAGGTGAGCTTCGGCCACATCGACTAGTCTGTGGAGTTGGGCAGGCTTGTCTCCAAATCTAGTTCTTATGATGGTGGGGGCGCAGTGGAAACTGCATGGCTGGAGTGAATGGCTTGTTGAACTCCTCTTAGATTTGTCTCAATTCGATCATACATGGCTTCTTGTTTGGCTTTGTTGTTCTACAAAATGTCCTGCAAGGCATATGATACAAATGCAATGATGAATTCGAAGTCATCGAGCATGAGCACAGTCTATAACTTGGTCTTACTAGCTCTGGATTTCTTCTGTGAGATAGGTTTCATGGGAGAAACCTTTCTTTTCTTAGATCGATTAGTCTCATCAATGGGATCCCTAGGCATTGTTACTTCACCTTGCTTCTACTGATCTTCTTTCCCATTGTTCTCTTATTTATCTACTTCGTCGTTACCTCCTCCTCCAGGTGATTCTGAGGTAGTTTCTTATGATGCACTACTCAGGTTCAGTACCTCTTCTATCTTCTTCCTTACATTGGTTCCAGGTGTGTCATGTTCTTCGTGAGTGGCCTTCGGGCTTCCAATTAGTTCAGGATTAGAAAATTCTGCAGGGTCAAAAGGGACAAGGAGCTCTATAGGCCAGTCCTTAGTTATCTCTTCTAGGTCCTCTTCTGTTATCTTATAGTATGACTGAACTTATTATTTTCTCTCGTATACGCTCGCAATGATATAAGTAAAATGTCGATCTGCGCAAAACTTCATAAGGGGCCTGAATCGGTGTATGGTGTTTGATGTCATATGAGGGACAACCTCAATGGCCCTATTTAACTACAGATAGTAGGTATGGAATACTGCATTCAACTACCACTTTTTTCCCATATCGTTCGAATACTAGAGCATGGTGAACTTTGCAGTGAGCGGCTCGAACGACTCAATGTTGGGGGAGGTCGCACCTTCCGGCATCTCCCAAGTTTTAAATGCAATGAGGATCAGGATCCAGCTAAAGTGGAACACATAGACCTAATCCTGAGCTTCGCAGCAATCCAATTCTAACTGGTTGACTAAGTACATTGCCCAATTCATCTATAGTCCTTCTACGTATTTTCCAGTGAGGTCAACAACAAACCCTGTGACCTTTGTAGGTATGTCACTAGCTTCCCTATGATCAACTGGCAGACCAAGCGCACTACACCTTTCTAGATGGAGGCTACCTTGTAGCCTCGCGTCACCTTCTCTACTTCACCATAGGTATCCTTAATCCTCTGTGTCAGGGTGCGATCTGCAGCCTTCCCTGGGTAGAAGTCTTGCGGGTCTGGTCCCTACATGCTCAATCCAGTGATCCTATGGATCAACGTTGGGTCAACTGTGATGTGTTTGTCTAGCCACAGCTAGTCGCCATGGTAGCACAACAGTAGGATCTTAACACACACGTTAATTTCCTGGTGCCTTCCAAAATTCGGTATCTTCATTACGTTCAAGATAGTGGACTACACAAGGTTCATAGTCCATGGTTGGGGGATTATCCTCAAGTTCTTCCCCTTCGTCCTAGTAAATTACCTGTGAGGGACGAGCATGTTGTGGTTCTTGCGATCCCCTATTGTTGAAGTCACTGAATTTTAATTTCACGATCTTGTCTAGCTGGGTTTGAGCTGCATGTATCCCCTTCGGGAGGTACGCAATAACTAGGGTGTAATCGAAGTCCCTTGGGACACTGTCACAATTCACCATGCCGGCTAGAGGCAGGATGTAGTCGGGCAGGATAGACAGGATCAACTTTGCATTCACTAAGTCATCTCAATGCTTGGTTCTTTTCTCGGTTGTGGCTCAGGATGGTCCAGATCCACGAGCACTCGACAGAGAGGCTTTCACTCATCTCGTCGATGAAGCTTGAATCCTTGCGGACATTACTTTTTCATCCATTAGATCAATTAAGAATTCTTATACAGACTTTTCAACTGTGCTTAGTACATCCGACATACACGCTCGATATCATATACTCAGGTCGATGAACAACCATTCAATATAATAAAACACGTGGTAGAGTCTTAGTAAACACAACATGGAAACAATGAGTTCTCTCATTGGCACAGATACAATTTTCAAAATTATTCTTGGTGCAACAGTTGATGGAATAAGTAGACAATGGTGTAACAAATCTCTCCAATGGGTGAGAAGCCTTCATGAATGCAGTTATGTCCATTATGGTGTGGTCCCAATGGCCAGATGGCGATCTTTCTAGCCATAACTATTGTTCTAACCGTTTGGGGCATCAGTCTAATGGTTATAATGCTTCCAATAGTCATATCACTCTACCATGGCGAAGTGCCACTTGGTGTTGTTCTGATATCTCAAAGAAGTTCTAGTTTTGCAAACCTACCTACTGTGAAGTCTCCTCCAGAACCTCCTACAACTTTTATAGCTTTGCTCTCTTCTTACTGATATTTCTAGCTTTCTTCCCTGTGATCTACGTCTTGGTATTCATCTTTCCATTTTGATTCTTATCTATACTCAACATAGTAACATTGCACTGATGAGATTATGTCATAGTGTTCAAGGGTAATACTTATTTTATGTCTGGGGTAGGTGCTCTACTTTCCTGTATGGATAGGTTCTTCAAGTGTTCCTACATTTTTTCATCTTCGACAACCCGATCTCTGGCCCTAAGTTTCTTTGACTTGTCCTCATGTTCTTCTATCAAGCATGCTATTCTCCTAGTCATGAAATCTTTTAATTCTTGCTTTTTATGTTCTAGGGCCTCTTTTTCTTTTCTCCAGATCTGATCTCTCTCAATCCAGGGTTTTCCTAATAACATAGAAAATGGGGCATTGTTCTCAACGAATTTCACAACCTCAAATTATTCCTCTGTTGAAGTTCCATGAGCATGCATAGAGGTATGGGTAAGTCTTCTGCATAGGGTTATCAGTTTTCCTCTAAAGAATCCTATTCCTCCTAATGAAGGAACCATAGCAGGCATTCCCAAAATTTCCCAAGTACTTTCTATCATGACATTCACCTGTGTTTCCTCATCCAAAACACAGTCTATGTCGAAGTCTCCTATTCTTGTTTCTATAAGTTATTTTTCTTTTAATATCTCTAACAATTTGATATTTTTGTGATCATTCAGGGTTTCTTTCATTCGTAGTAATACAATCTCTGATTCTTTCTGGGGTTCTTCCATGGTCTTAGTTTCTGAGTCTTTCTCAGGGTTTTCTAGTCTCATATTCATTCTTTCAACCTTAGCAATCATTCTAGGGAAATCCAAAACTTCATGGTCCATAGCTTTACAAAAAATAAAACTAGGTATTCTATCAAGGCAATCCTTAGCAAGATGGGTCGGTCTTCTACAACTGTAACAAAGAGTTTGTTAAGAACCAAACATCAATATAGCATGGAAAAACCTCAGGAAAAGTACTCAACGCCTTGAAACTGAGATAATTTCAGATAATAAGCCTCTTCGAGGGGGAAACCTCCTTTTACCCCACTTAAAATGTTCAAGTATAAGATGATTCAAAATGAAAATGTCTCCTTGGTATATATAGGAGACTAGGAGGTATAATTACAAATAATGGCCTAAAGTCGACATAATTAAAATAACATTACTAATCTAA
>CBVK0100387289.1:0-14883 GCA_900067695.1 Picea abies | reverse complement strand
ATTACTAATATAATATGCCCCAATTAAGGGGTAATGAGCCAATATTAGGTCTTAACACCAGGAGTTGAACTACCATTCATTGGACAACCAATAAAGATAAAGAAAGTCAATATCGGGACAGAGGAGACACCAAATCTTACCAATGTCGGAGATTACTGGGACGCTGCTACCACTGACAAAATCACAGAACTATTGCGCGAGTATCAGGACTTGTTCCCAACCAAGTTCACTGATATGAAGGGAGTCAAAGGACCTATGGGAGAAATGAGAATACCTTTGAAACTAGATGTGAATCCAGTCAAGCAAAGACCCTATAGATTGAACTCGAAATATAAGGAAAAAGTAAAGATTGAGCTCGAAAGAATGATGGAAGTAGGGATTATTGAACCTGTTGAAGAGTTAGAGTGGATTAGCCCTGTGGTAGTGAAATATAAAAAGACAGGTGAGATTAGGATTTGCATAGATCTCAAGAAGCTGAATGATGGTAGTCTACATGATCCTTTCCCTACACTATTCATAGACGAAGTGCTGGATAACATGGGAGGCCAAGAAGTATGTTATTTTACATATGGGTTTTCAAGATACCATCAGATCCGCATCGCCAAGGAGGACCATCATAAGACTATGTTTTCCATAGAGTGGGGATCCTACCAATATATAGTAATTCCATTCAGACTGAAGAATGCCCCAACCATCTTTTCCAGGGTGGTGGTTGAAGCATTCAAAGAATTTTGCATAAGTTTTTAGAAGCATACTTTGATGACTAGACTATTTTTAGTTTGTTGAAAAATCATATTGAATGTCTAAGGCTAATGCTAGATAAATGCAGGCAATGTCAAATTTCTTTGAATTTGAAGAAGTGCGTCTTCTTCTCACCATTTGGAGCATTTTTAGGTCACATTGTATGCAAGCAAGGATTGTTGGTGGATCCATCCAAAATTGAAATTATAGTTGATTTACCACCACCTACATCAGTCAAACAACTACGCACTATGCTAGGACATACTAGATATTACAAGAAATTTATCAAAGGATATTCTTAGATTACTACGCCAATGGAGAATTTATTAAAGAAAGAGTTTTAGTTTGGTTGGAGAGACGAATTCCAGCAAAGCTTCAACACACTGAAACAAAAGATGATGGATGTGCCCATTCTAGTCTTTCTAGACTATAGCATGGAATTTCATGTGCATGTTGATGCATCTTCTACTGCATTAGGAGAAGTATTGACACAACCTGGAGAAGGGGACATTGACCATCCATTAGCATTTGCCAACAGAAAACTATCCACAATTGAAATCAATTACACTACTACAGAGAGAGAGGGATTAGCCATGGAGTATGCATCACATAAATTCTAACACTACTTGTTGGGAGGACACTTTAAAATGTTTATTGATCACTCTGCATTGAAGTACCTAGTCAACAGGCCAGTGTTGTGGGGGATAATCTGCAGATGGCTTCTCTTGTTTCAAGAATATGATTTGGAGATCATAGTTAAGCCGGGAAGAATGAATAAGGGTCCAAACCACCTGTCAAGGTTGGATCATGGCGAAGAACCTACCAGTCTAGAGGATACACTATCATATTCACAACTGCTCACCATTAGAAATATTGATGACCACTTCGCAGACATAGTCCAGTTCCTGTCAACAAGAATGGCTCTAGCCAAGTACATAATTCCACAGAAGAAACAACTAGTGGTGCGCACTGCAGATTTTTCATTGATAGCTGGTTAGCTATATAAAATGGGACCTGATGAGATCCTAAGAAGATGTGTGATGGAGGTAGAACACCCTATGATCCTTGAAGAATCTCATGAAGGCATTGCAGGAGGACATTATGCAGGAAAAACAACTGTGCAGAAGGTTTTGCGAGCTTGCCTTTGGTAGCCTATGTTACACAGAGATGCTAAAGAATATACCAGAGCATGCGATGTATGCCAGCGAGTTGGAAAGCCATCCCAAAGAGATGAGATTCCATTAGCATCGTAGATGACCCTACAAGCATTTGAAAAATGGGCCATTGACTTTGTGGGACCTATAAACCCACCAAGAAATCACACAGGAGCAAGGTATATTATCACTGCGACAAAATACCTAACTAGATGGGCTGAAACAAGAGCAGTCAAGGACTGTAGTGCAGATACAACTGTGCATTTTATATTTGATGACATAATAACAAGATTCATATTCCCTAAGGTCCTTATGAGTGATCAAGGTACACAATTCATCAATAAGACAATTGAAGCCCTGACTGAAGAATTTGCAGTCCACCACTAGAAAAGTACACCTTACCATCCACAAGCAAATAGAACGGTTAAAGCATTCAATAAGAGATTGGAGGCAACGTTGAAAAAGATTTGCAGTGTGAACAGGGATAAATGGGATCTAAGAGTACCAGAAGTACTATGGGCTTATAGAACCACTTGCAAGAAATTAACAATGCAAACCCCTTTCAAGTTGGTTTATGGTCTTGAAGTTGTTTTCCCAATGGAGTACTTGGTACCAAGTTAATAATTGTTGTATTTACAGACATGGATGATAATGGTGCTATTCATGAGAGGCTATCACAGTTGGTCGAACTAGAAGAAGATAGATTCATTGCAAGCTTCCATCAACAAATTTAGAAGGAACGAAAAAAGGCCTATCATGATAGACACATCAAGAAGAAGATATTCAGGCAAGGTGATTTAGTACTAGTATATGATAGTAATTTTATCAAACACCCTGGGAAGTTCAGAATGCATTGGCTCAGACCATATGTGATTGCCTATGTTACAGAAGGAGGAGCTACACAACTGAAGACATTGAAAGGAGACTGGAAGGAAGGCCTTGTAAATGGGAGTCGGCTGAAGTTGTATTATGACATCCAACTGCCTCGCAGCTCTAAGTAGAATCAAGAAGATAAGGGTCCATGTACCAAGTGCAGTTGAAACTTGGTACCAGACATAGAAAAGATAGTCTGCACAAGGATGGAAAGGAGGCATAAAGAAGAAAGAAAGGGCTACACTACGCAGTCGCAAGTTGAAGTAAAACAAGAGGATCAAATCTCAAGTACCTCGGGACGAGTCATAGGTGAGTGTTGGGGGCATGTTGGCCCTTGGTTATGGAAGGAAGTAAAGAACGAGGAAGAAAAGTTAAAAAGAGAGCCTCTCAGGAGACACAGTGACTATCACTGGGGTCAAAGTGAGCAAAAGAACAAAAATGATGGAGAGAAGTACGAAAAAGCAAGTCGTTGGATGAGGAGATCGAGGATGACAGATCAACAAGGAAGATGAACCGAGGATGACTCAATAAGTGAAAAAATCCATCATTATATGCCTTGGAGCACCGTGATATGAAGAAGGAAAGATAGGCTAGCGAAGCTTGGAAAGAATGGGTCAAGTTGGCATAGGGTTATAGACACCTAGGCTTTTGGTAATTAGGATTTTGACACCTAGGTTTCGACCTGAGGCTATCAGTGAGGGATTGTAATGTATAAATAGAGGTCGATAGGACCTAGGTCGAGTCGGTACTATGGTTGAGACTTGTTATCAATTATTTTTCATTGGGAGAATATTGTATTATGGGTGAGAGAATTGTTGAGAGAGAGAGCCTTCTGGTATTGTAAGATCTTTAGCTGGGTGCGAAGATCAAGTCCTGCAGCTGAGTGTGCAGGAAGGGAGAGAGAAAGAGAGATGGAGAGAGAGGATCTGTTGTCCAAGAGCATAGATCAGAATTGTAAGATTTATCTTAATATATCATAAGCACAGTTCTGTGGATGTAGCCCTAGAGAGAGGGTGAACCACATACATTTCTTATTGTGTGTGTGATTGATTCTTTGAGCTCTGATGTTGTTATATTGTTATTTGCATTATTGTATTAGATTAGATCTATAGCTATGAAGGATAGATCTAGCTAGTTGAATGATAGATGCATGTTATGTTGTTGTTGTAATAAGAACCACTTGATATTCCCCTGGTTGTAGACATCTCTATCCTACAATCCCCTCATAGCTTCTTCGGGTGAGACTACATATTCTTCGCAGGTGCTACCGAAAGGGCCAATAGCTAGGAATTTTTGGTGTGCTCTTGGAGCTGAACCCTGGGTCTTCCCCTGTGCCAACAGTGGTCCTTACAAATTTTGATTACCTATTTTACTAGATGTCATTGGTACAACCTTGCGAAATTTTAAAGTCTCTAAAGAACTAGCATGTGGACATATGGGTCCTTACTAATCCTTTAAACTCTCTGATGTGATTTAATATAATAAAACTTCAAAAAAACTATCCTATATTGCAAGCATATGGGCATGTATGGGCCCATTACTATAATCTTTAAACTCCCCTAGTGATGTAAACTAAGAAAGTAGATTCAAAACCTATCCTGTATTTTCAACATGTGGCCATGTATGGGCCCTTACAAATTTAAGATGTTTTGAAAATAAACTAAGAGGAGCCCTAGGGGGGATTTTTAATCTCCTAAATATTTTATTAAGGGATATGAAATCTTCCCTCAATTGTTTTTCTGATTCTCAAGATCGCTCTATGGTGTGAGAGAAGAGCATACTCAATGATTGAAGTTTGATTTCTGGTCCCAATGAAAGTGTTTATATATGTGATAGTAAAGGATCTCAACTTAACTTTTACAATCAAAACAAGAAATCCATGTGGAAACTCAAATCAAAAGAGGAGAAATATGGTTTTTTTTAACCCCCTAAGTGCCTATGTTTTGACTAACCCTTCATGTGGAGAGGGAATCTAAGTGTGGTGCATTTACAAATTGCATAAAAGAAATATTTCACAAAACTCTTACGATTTCAAGACTCTGGACAGATGTGAGGTTACAATTTAGACAAAGGCTCAGTGGGCACGCAATGCACAATGAACATAAAACCTTTGGGCACACTATGCACAGAATGCGTAGAGAACAGAGGTGTTGTGGGCGCACAATGCTCTGAATGCACGTTTGTGGGATGAAATACCCATGCATGTTATAATACGCATCGAGGGGGAGGGATTTAAGTGGAATTATCCTCCTCCAACTCCAAACTTAGCTCTTTGTGGGTAAGGCTAGGCTGGTTATGATCCCTGCAAGGTAAATGGCTCAAAAAGAAGTGCTCAAACAACCCAAATAGGGAGGAAATTGATACCTTATCCCATGTATGGTCACCAATATGTTGTGTCCCTTTCGTCACTTGGGTGAGCAAAAGAAGGGCACTTGCAAGTCTAGTTGGGTCTGTTAGACAGGATAGAGGTTAGTGTATGAATCAAACAATTCAATCACATGATATAAACAAACAACTAAGATAGAAAAAACTAAGAAAATAACTAATGAAGGGAAACTAAAATGCATAAGAAAATTGAACCAAAATTAATCAAACAAATGACCAATAATCATGCCACCAATGGATAACTATATTAGTGGGAAAACACCGTAGAGAAAGGAGGACTTGTGGATCCCCTTTTACTCCTTGGGAGCGCTCTTGAGTCCCCTATGTGAGAGCTCTTCTTAGAAATGATAAACTAAAAAGTAAATGGTGAAGAAATCCAAGCTTATTCCCTCAAGAGGTGAGGTGAAATTGTGATGATGCTAGTATTCTCTAAGAAGAAAAGAGGTTCCTTGAAGGAAAATAGAGGCAGCATAACAATACAATGAGATTCTTAAATTCTTAGTGCACCCATGGCCTCCTTTTATAGCATGTATTTGAGGCAATATCCAACCAGTATTTAGTGTGAACAAGGGGTCCTTTAGGGAACCCTTAGGTCTTTGACCAGCCCCCCATTCAGATTCAACTCAGATTTGAGGGTCAAATCAAGTTGGGAGCTGGTCTAGAAGTGGGTGAGGGGCCGACAAGAACCATAAATGTGTTGTTCATAGGTGTGCATGGATTTTGTTTGTACACAGTCGTGCATATGGCGCACTGTGCACTCTATGGGATTCTTTTGTCTACGTGCTTCCTTTTGTGTTTTAGCGCATGCCAATTTTTTTACCAATTGTTTAGTTTTTGCCTCTTGGAAATTCTTTTTTTGGTGTTGCAGGTGAACTAATAGGTGTTTGGAGATGATGTATTCCTGTAACCATTTGCATGCGATGTTGTGGATGAAATTTCAGTGATAACACATGACACATATTCCCCAAGTAGGAGAGTGTAGATGTTGGCAAGGATGAAGTATTTTACAATTATGTTTGAGTTGGTAAATCCTCTATATGAGCATGACAATAACCTTACACTAGTTGCATAGAAGTTCCAAAACTAGACAATTTGGGATACGAGAACACAAGTTGATTACCTTTTGTAAGATGGTTATTTATTCATTGGAAATAAATTGTGTATACATATAGGATTAATCTAAGATAATTTCACCACATAATTGCACGACAATGAATTGATTTAGAGGAAAAATTGGGTATGTAACAAGACATAATATTTGTTAGAGGACCAAATGTATTACTCATCATGTATGAAGCACGAGGTCAACAAATTTGTGATATAATGTATAATTTGAAAAATTCCTAAGAGATTGAGTCAAAATATAGAATTGTAGACATTATGGTAAATTTTGAATATACCCTAGGAAGATATAACAAATGATTTTATATTTGGAGTACTACTAGTAAGAATACACACCAGATGTGATGTAGTGTGTGTTCCAATTTACATGGTATAAAAATGGTGCATTTATTGACTTATAAAGAAGATTTATGATGTGACTTATTATGGAAGACTTTTCTTCTCGAACATAGTGTGATTTCATGGATTTCTGAAAACAACCACAATAGATATGGATGTAATTGATCCTTGTGAGAGTTTTTGAATGTTATGTTTTCAAAAACCATTCTGAACCACAGTAGAGATGATGGATTTCCACGAATAAAATTTATAATGAAGGTAGTATAATGGAATGTATGGGTCCTGGGTCCTTACATACCCTTATCAAAAATCCATGGTCCACAAAATTTGAAATTGATTTTTAGATCTTAATGTTATTTTTTTGCAATGAGTTAAAGTTATAGATTTTGTGATTGAGTCAACCCTTTAGGTAATTTGGTTGAACTCTAATTTTTTTCAATAACCATGATGAAGGTAACAACATTATTGTAACCCTAATTTATCCAAAGTTGGAAGAAACAATTATCCAACATGGGATTGATCCCTTAGATTGTGTTATTAGACAATGCTTGATTTTGAAATCCATGTTCTTGGCCTATCCAATATCTATGCTACAAATGATGCCAATAAAATGGAAACCTTATGGGATTGGTTGATTATGAATATTCCTAAGTCATATTGGTTGTTTTGTGGTGATTTCAATAATGCTAAAAAATAAAGAGGACAAGGAAGGTTTATTCCCTACTCATATGTGACTAAAGTAAAAGATGGCATCGAATGACTTCAAGGCTAAAGGCACACTATATGACAAAAAAATTTCATCATGAAGAATCTTGTAAATTATGGTTCATTTGGTCTAAATTCCATAAAGTTAACAAAAGACTATTGAATACTTAATATACCCATGTTGTCTAATCATGATTTCATTTTTTTTAGCATGAAGGTATAAGGTTTGTTCAAGTCCTAGGGGAGCTCACCTTGTCTAAATAAGAACAAATTATTTTTTTCATTTCCCAGGGAAGGGTTAAGACAAGGGCTATGAATTCAATATTTATGTTGAACAACTACCATTTGAACTATGTGTCATGTATAGATTAGATCAAAAGGATTTGTAATTTGATTTCTCAACCTAGAGGATACAAAGGGTGGATATTGTGGTGGGAATATGTCATTTGGTTTTCCACTGCTTTCCTCTGTGGCTATGGTAAATAACTAGTGACAATTATAAAAGATAAGAATAAGGATGACACTAAGGAGCTAGAACAATATTTAAGAATGATGCAATTTAGTCCCTTCAATGAGAAATTGTTGGCCAAGTAATTCAATATGAACATTTTCTAAAAATTGAGGAAACTTATAGATTAAAAGGAGAAGAAATTTGACATTTTCTCTACTGGTTCAAGACAAGTGACATGCCAAATAAGGCCTTCTTCAAATCCTTATCCTTTAAATAAGTAATCGATTGAATCAAATCCCTCAAAATATTAGAAGGAATAATTATAAATCAAGTGTCGAAGATAATACTATGTATAATGAGAATACAACATGAAATAACGACACAAGAAATATACCATATATTTAAGAGAGACAATGGAAGAACAATAGAATATACCTGTCATACATAGAAGTGCATGTGAAGAAGCATGGGCACAAGAAAATGGTGAGCACACAATTTAAGAATCTAGGTGAAAATGTATGATATTAAGAGGATAATAAAATAAAGAAATATGGTTAATGTTAGCAGGAGTATGATGTGAACCATGCATGGTAAGTGTGACAAGTGATCATACCAACATAAGACAATGTTGGAGGAAGTTGAAGAATTGCAACTTTGGGAAGATGAATAATCAAGAATAGACAAGGAGGGATTCATATCATTCCCCACTGGTATTAGTAGATTTGGAGGCTATGATGTTCTTAGAGATAGGGGATATAAGAATTCTTCTGATTGGTGGGTAAATCATGGGAAACATACCCTCTTATATAGAATTTATCAAGGAGGATACCCTCTCATGTTAATCCATCCTCTTGTTGCAAGAGGAATTGGAGCACATATGGGAATTTTTATAGCTTGAATAAGAGAAGGATTTCGTAATCCAGAGCAGAGACAATGGTGTATGTGCACACCAATCTACTTTGTATTTATAGGCATAGGGAGGAGTGGTTTAAAGGAAAGAAAAATATGTGGTATGCTTTTCCTAATCATATGAGTATGGAAGTATTGAATTGATGTTATCCAAATTGTGTAAAGTACCTAGGGAGGATAATATGGGGTACATAGGGAGGTATCCAAGGTGATAATAAATGTGATGTGGTCATAATAATGGAATAGGCTCACTATGTAATTTAAAAAAAATAATATAAAAATTAAGGGTATATGGCATAAGACCCCTAGGAATACTCATGAGAAAGTATAAATACACATGAGTATCATTGTATTGGATATGTGTTGAATTGTATTGTGATGTAGCAATCATGGTTTTTGGAGTGATTCCTTCCATAAAGATCATTCGATGGTGTTACCCTACCACAAGGTTTCTTCTCTCTATATTATTGGTGTTGTCTATGGTAAACGTTTGGATATATTTGTTGTTTAGGGTTTATTTATGAAGTTTCATTGTTTATTATCTTATTTATTTTAATTTTTTCTACAAGTGGTTTCAGATAACTTTCTCGAGAATGAAGTGGAATATGTTTTGGGCACAAACTAGAAGAATTTTTATGGAAAAATGAGGACGACATAATTTGGGTAGATTTATAAAAATCATTGTGCATAATTTGGAAAATATAGGCCAATCACTTAATTCCTCTAAAATAAATACACAATTTCAAGAAAGAAATCATTCAAAATAGATTCTAGAAAGTGGAGATATCATTGATTCAAAATCTACATTTTTTAAGGGTTTTTTAAAGTGTCAGCTATGAATTTCGTAGATTGGATATCTTTTCAAAAAGTGCATGGATTGCATTCAAACTAAAGCTAGTAGATCCATATAATCTATGGAATTTCATAATTGGTTTCACAATATCCAATCCAATAAATATAACTTAAGTTATGATCATTTTACAATTTTGGTATCAAACCCTAACGACATATATTATCTTCATTGAAAAGTAAGTTATGGAAAGAAAGAAAGATTATATTTTTGGGTTATGGAAAGAAATATGTTTTTTATGGGAAAATATCATGGTCCTCGTATTGAAGAATACATACAATGGACAAAGTCTAAAAATCCATTTTTTGGGGAAATAACACTGGACCTTAATTTAAAGGATGATGCTTGCATATGGTGGAATGGACATAACTATGAAAATATTAAGGATCTTTTAGATTAAGAATATGAGAAAGTATTTCTAGACAAGTGGTATAATGTTATGAAGAAGGATAATAAGAGAACTAGGGGTTTGTTTTCATGTGACAACTTCATATTACACATTAATGGATGTATTCGACAAGAAAAATTTATTGTTTCTATAAACCCTAGTAGAAAGCATAATTTTATCAATGTTAATTTGGATAAAATATTTCAAGTTCCCACAAAGAATATTCAAAGAACACATGTTGAGGGTGAAAATGTTCAAGTTCTTAAATATTTGAAGATTACGAAGGAAAAATATGTGTTTCATTCATATTTTTATGCTATAGATATGGATGATGTGAATATCATTTTGGGATATCCTTGGATGGAATTAATTGGTACAGTAAATATTAATGTGAAAAATAAGTTTATCAATATTTGGTATAAGAAAAATAAAATAACATTGCAGGCTATTTCTCTTACTAAGTATGAGGGGTGCAAGGGGGAACATGAAGAATTTCTTACAAGGAAAAAAATTGCAGTACTTAGTGACAGATCAAATGAAGACTCTAAATTCAAATCAGAAGAAAATATTGCATAAGTACTTGACGAAAACCCCTAGGAAGGGAATAAACATGAAGAAGAAGATAAAGAGATAAATGTCTCAAAGGAAGCACATGTTGAAGAGTCAAATAAAGAATAACCTACAAATAAGTTTGTTCTATATCACCACCCCCATCACTTAGAGAAACAACATTCATCTAGTCAAGGGCATGAGAGACAAAAAACTTACTATTGATTGACATGAAACCAAAAAAAAATATAGCATGGAGGACTAAAAGCACTGCATGGATATATATGAATAACACAGTGAAGACATGGATCCCAAGAGGAAACCATACTCAATATTTAGGAAAGGCTACAGTTGGAACCCATTTCCACATTTCACTGGGATGGATGGATGTTCATGCATGGTACCAATTGAATACATTTCTTAGTAGGTCATATTATATGGCTTATTCCCATGTTTCAAGGATGAAACATGGAAAGGGGGGTGGAATATAATGTACATAGGGAGGATAATATGGGGTACCTAGGGAGGTATCCAAAGGGATAATGAATGTGATGTGGTCATAATAATGGAATATTCCCACTATGTAATTAAAATAAATTAATATAATAATAAAGGGTAGTTGACATAAGACCCCTAAGAATAATAATTAGAAAGTATACATACACATGTGTTTCATTGTATTGGATACGTGTTGAATTATATTTCCTTGTCGCAAGCATGTATTGTGGAGTGATTCCTTCCATAAGAAGTATTTGATGGTGTTACCCTACCTTAATAGTTGTTCTCTCTATATTCATGGTGTTTCCTATGGTGAATGTTTGGATATATTTGGTGTTTAGGATTTATTTTTTAAGTTTCATGATGGATTGTCTCGTATTTATTTGAAGTTTTACTAAAAATTGGATCTTAATGAACCAAAGATAGATCTAATATGTAACATCCCCAAGCATCAACCTCTTCTGGGTAACGCTGCCTAATCAACTGTATCTTTTATTTTCTTCTCTGATACCAATTTGTAACATCCTCATCCTTAAACCAATAGGCCATGCCATGCCACTGAATAAATTTCATTCTCTGATACCATATATATTTATAGACATATCTATCTAATTTGTCTTAAACATCTATAGCATTCTATTCATACACTTGTTCATGCGGAAACAACATTAAACATACATACAATATATTCAAACAATTCTAATAACATTATAACTTGATTCCAAGATACACATCATATAGAGAAAAAAGATTTGGTACTTATCTTTTTATTTATGACCACCAACTGAGTGCATATCTCCCATGAACCTCCTAGCCTTAGACCACATTTCTCATCACGCTCAGCAGTGGGTCACCCTCAAGCTGGGACTAAATTCCACCGGGCAAGGGATTCCTAGGCTTGGAAAGGACAATAGGAAAGTCACACAAATCAAAAAGAAGACTTTTATCCCAAGAGCCAACTCACACTAAAAAAATACACCCTCTCATTCCCCACATGTCTGTCCCACCCCAGAATGTGTGCCCCTTCTTTTCTCAAAAGTCCTTCGACTGCCCCACTTCCCTTTCGGGGATTCAACAATAGGTCAGACAAGAATTCTCAGAGCACTATAGTTGTCATTGGGATCCCTCTAGAAAATCACTTCCCTAACAACCTATCTCACCTGGAGAGAGTTTCTTACAGGCCTGGCAACCTGCTTCTTCATTCCACGGGCCTTATAACCCACCTCCTCAAACCAACTCCTAAGTCAATTCAAGTAAGGTGATGGAAACAAAAAAGCTCGATATAGAATAGATAATGGCATCAAGCCATGCTCAGTCAAGGAATTGTGTTGGTAGAAACAACAAATCGTTAAGGCATGGTATGGGCTCAAGAAAAGTACAGGTGTGATGTGCTTCACAAGAAAAGTATGGGATAGCTCAAAATTCCTGCAGGTTCTAAAGGTGTGTGAATGATGCAGAGGTCAATGATGGAGACGATGGATGGATGTGTCAAGGTTATCTCTGTCCCATTGCATGCATCCACGGGGAGTATGGAAGACTTACAATAAGGAAGATGGTCGTGAGAATGGTGAAGGAACCCTCAACGAGATGAATTTTCCACTTAAAACTGCATGCGCCCAGGTTGAAACATGTCTTCCTAAGGCTACATGAGTTCCACTTAACACTAGTTCCATTTCCCTAGAAACTTAGGAAAACACATGTTATGTCAACCTTATCCTTTAGGAAATAATAATATAATATTATTCCTTTAGAGGTAACCCCTCTAGCTTAGCCCCTATTCCTAGACACTTATCCCCTTCTCTAACCCTACCCAGTGGAGCTTAGTCCCCCATAACTCTTTCTTTGTGGTCGGTCTACATGTAACGATGTAATTTTATTAATGAGGTGAGTATTTACATATAAAAAATTAGGCTCATTGGCCTTAGAATCCAGTCTCTTCGGCCTAATAAACACATAAGTCTTCCATCTTTTAAACACTTGTCTCACCATCCTATAAACATAATTATAATTCATCATGGGATCAGTCTTGGGGTGTTACAATCCCTTCCCCTTATTTTTGCACTGTCCTCAGTGCAACTTATTTACACAACAACAACAAGATTTCCAAAATCTTCAAAATGATGTGGGTACTCTGCTCGCATAGCATCTTCATGCTCCCATGTTGCATCCTCATGACTGTACTAGGTCCACTAAACCTTTACAAGCTCTATGGATTGATTTTGTATTTGTTTTCTCTTCCGGTCCAGTATGTGCACATGATGCACTTGCAACACGCCTTAATCTTTCTCCACTTGAATCACATTCCAATCAATCACATGATTAGCATCAGGCATATACTTCTTGAGCAATGATACATGAAATACATTATGAATAGTCATGGATGCAGGAAATGCAAGGATGTAAGCTACTGTACGAATCCTCTATAGGATTTGAAATGGCTCACAATATCTGGCTGCCAACTTTGAACAATTTCCCAACTTCAGGGAGCTTCTGTTGGCCTTCACTTTCAAGAATACATGATCCCCTACTTTAAATTCCTTGTGAGTTATGTTCTTATTAGCATAGATTTTTTTCCTTTCTTGGGAATCCTTCAAGTTCTACTTAATCTTTAACATTTTCTCTTCCATTTCCTTGAGAAATTCTAGCCCAACCAATGCCTTATCAGCTGGGTTGTCCCAACTTACTGGGGTGTTTCACTTTCTTCCATAAAGTGCTTCAAATGGGCTCATCTTCAGTGATGCTTGATACCCATTGTTGTAGGAAAATTCTACCAAGTGTAGATAATATTCCCATTTAGATGGTTTTTCCATCACATACATTCTTAGCGTATCCTCTATCACTTGGTTTACCCTTTCTTTTTTCCCATCATACTCAGGATGATATGTTGTGTTGAAGTTCAGATTTGTTCCGAACCCTTTGAATAACCCCTCCCAAAAATTTGAGGTAAACTTTGGGTCTCTGTCAGATATAATAGTCTTGGGTATTCCATGCAAGAGTGTTACTTCCCTCATATAAATATCAGCAACATTGGTTTCCTTGTGAGTAACCTTCATAGGAATGAAATGGGCAACTTTAGTAAGCTTGTCCACTAGCACCATGATTGCATCATGCTGCTTTCTTGTTCTAGGAAATCCTGTGATGAAATTCATTGATACAACTTCCCATTTCCACTCAATAATGGGTAATGGTTGTAGCAAACCAGCTAGGTGTCTATGCTCAGCCTTGGCCGTTTCACACTCTAATCATTTAGCTATGTATTTAACAATATCCCTCTTCATGTCTAGCCAATATAAATATTGGCTCTTGATTATTGAAACTATTTTATGATATCATGGGTGTCTCGCATAAGGTACATTGTGTATTTCTTTTAAAATCTCACTCCTCAATTCGGGAGAGTTGGGTACATAAACTCTATTTTTGTACAATAGAATTCCATCAATTTCCAATTCATAATCTTCAACTTTCTGCTGCATTTTACTTTGCTACAATTTTGTTACCAATTCCTTGTATTGCAAATATGATTTTGCAGCTTCCAAAATTCTGCCTTTAACATCAATTTGATACATGCTAATGGTTGTAGCATGCTAATCATGCACTCTTCTGTTGAGTACATCAACCACTTTGTTCTTCTCTCTTTGATGTTCTTGATATCAAAGTCATATTCACAGAGGAGTTCTAACCATCTTCTTTTCCTAGCATTTAGAGTTGGCTGATCAAATAAATATTTCAGACCATTATGGTCTTTCCTCAGCTCAAACCTCTTTCCCATGAGGTAGCTCCCCCACTTCTTTAAAGTGTGTACTATGTCTTCCAACTCCAAATCGTGAGTGGCATAGAGCCTTTCATTCTCTTTCAATTTCCTGGATTCAAAACATATCACAAACCCATTCTGACTGAGGACTCCACCCAGTCCTTCTTT
>CBVK0100387280.1:0-12529 GCA_900067695.1 Picea abies | reverse complement strand
CAGGAATGTCAACCAACAACGATTTGTTGTTGTAGAGGTTGAATTGGTGTTATCAGGGTGAAATTGATCAAATTTAATAGTTGTAGAATGTCTATGGTGAAAATTGGGAAAACATTTTGGCAAAAGCCCCAATTTATGCAACGAAATTCACGAGCAATTGATGCACATAAAAATGAATGTGTGCAGGTGTACGCACTAAAAATGCATGATGCATAGTGAAAATATTGTAATGTGTGGAAAATAAGAGTGTGTGGCTACGTGCGCTAAAATTTGGCATTGCATGGTGCCAAGTGGTAATGTGCGGAAAATATTGGTGCACGATTTTGCACACTTAAATTTGGCGTTGCATGGTGCAAAGTGGTAATGTGTGAAAAATATTGGCGTGCGGGTCTACGCATTTAAATTTCGCATTGTGTGGTGCATAGTGGAAATGCATAGAAAATATTGGCACGTGGGTGTGCACACTTAAATTTGGTGTTGCTCGGTGCAAAGTTGTAATGCAAGGAAAATATTGGTGCAGGGGTGTGCGAACATAAATTTGGCACTGCATGGTGCAACGTGGTAATGCATGAAAAATATTGACGGGCAGGTATGCGCACTTAAATTTGGCGGTGCGTGGTGCAAAGTGGCAATGCACGAAAAATAACGGTGCGTGGATGTGCGCACTAAACTTAGCATTGTGTGGTGCATATTGAGTGGTGCATGCGTTATATTGGTGTGCGCAGTGTGTGCACACATAATAATGGTGCGCGTGGTGTGCGCATTATTGAAAGAGCATAGAGGAATTTGTTGGTGCATGCGCAATGTAGGTATATGTTGTCGCACGACAATTTAATTAATGGTGTGTGTGGAGTACTGGTGCGCAGTGGGGTCGTTCTAAACTTTGACATGGTGAAATACACGTAGTGCAATGTGTGCGGAATATTAGCACGCAACACAAAAATTGTGCGCAACAGGTATTAGTGAATGAACCAAAATTGTGCATGGTGGATATTGGCGCGCAACACAAAAGTAATGTGCACCAGTTATTGGCATGACAGAGAAGTGATCCACATTGGTTAATGGTGCGCGAAGAATGTGCTACCTTATGGTGTTGCTACGCGGGCTAAACATGGGTGTAAGTTTTGAATTTTGTGCATGCAAAGTAGTTTGGATGGTCTACAACAACAGAAAAGAAACTAATTTCTACAACATTTTATACGGTTTGAAGCTCATATTTTTGCAGTGCGTTTCTGAGGCCCTAAACATCGTTTTTAGCTACTCAAAAACTTCAAGAACAAAATTTACCAAGGTGTAAAATGAAAGAGTGTAATCTGCAGCCCAAATGAAAGAGCTCGAAGAGAGATTTCTAATGGTGTAAATCATTCGTCAAATGAAGCTTTTATGAGGAATTTATAGGACAAACAGTGGAGGGTAAAGTTTAAGACCCAACTATCTTCGAAGGGCCATAACTTTCTGCTCCGAAATCAAATTGAGGCTCAGGAGTAGTCTATTGAAATCTATTGAACCATAGAAGACAGTCCTAGAGATGAATTAAAATTTTGGGTATGTTAAAAAAAATTAAGATGACACATAATGTACATGTAGCATTCCAGACCAAAAACACTAATTGGCCTAGAACTTCAACAGGTTGTAACTAGTAGCCCAGAACCCAAAAAGAGGTGAAATTTGGACAGACTGTCCAAAATATGTATCTGAAGAAACTCAATTGAGATCCTACTAAAAAACCAATGGAGTAGGTGCAAAAATTCATAAATACAGCACAAAATTGCACCAAGTTGAAGTGTGAACATGATAAATTAATGGAAAATTTTCAAATGACCATAACTTTTTGCTCAAGACTCAGAATTGAGAAAGGGATTAGTCATTAGAAAGGTATTGGATAAAGGAGTCTAATTATCCACTTAGAAAATTTATTTGGGTGGAATATATCAGACTAGGGTCCTTCTCATGTTACCAACAAAAGGCACCAAGTAGTCTAGAGCGTTGGCATTTTTATCTCCTTCAGAGAGAAGAAGTCTCACCCGAAGCACAACCAAGACAAGAAGAATAGGGAAGGGCAAGGAGAATAATTAAGGAGGTTTCCAAAATCTTCAATATTCACCATAACCTTGCACAAGACAAACTAGCCAAAGAACAGATCTAAACTCATTCATAACTGGTAATAAAGACAATCAAGTTGCGATGTCATTTGTAAACAGTTATAGTGCATTGATCTTATCAAACATAAAGAAGTAAAGTACATAGACAATTCATAATCATAAACATAGAATGACACAATATATTTCAAAATTTTAGGTCCTTCCATACATATTATCAAAATATCTTCTCAGATACAACTTCACAGATACAAGTCATTCCTATGTTAAAAGATTTTGGCTCCGAACTCATGCCTCAGAGCTTTATCTACCCTTTTCCAAGAATGTATACAAATTATAATCATAGAACCTTCATGGAGTAGAATGATATTATGTCCATTCCCTCTATACCATCTACCCATATATATCATCTATGCCATCTAACCCTTTACAATTGTATGCATCCCATATATATAGGTTGAGTGGGATGTTCTGGCTTTAGACTCTGCATGCTTTTTTGCACTAGTACATATGACCAAATTTGCGACAGTTTTTCGTTGATATTGCCACACATATTCGTCGCAATTTCCACAAAAGCCAATTTTTTTTTTTCGTCAGAATAATTTTGTCACTCTATCGAAGATCCAGGTGTGCATGGAAACATTGATGAAATTATCTCTCCACATGTCACCAGATTCAAGTTCGCTTAAGCCTTTGCATCGTCGCAATTCCGAAGAAATATCGTCACAAGTACAATGAACAATCGTGGCAATTATGATGAAATATCGTCGCAATTGCGACGAAAAGTTTTGACAAGTCAAAAAATTACGACGCAGATGTTGTATGTGCGACGAAAAACTGTGGCAACTTGCAACAAATACCTGTGGCAATAGCGACGACATTGATTTATCAAGACCAAAGTTACGACAAAGATGTTGTATGTGTGACGAAAAATTGTGGCAACTTGCGACGAAAGTTCGTCGCTATTGCCACGGTGGTCAAAATGCAATTTTTTTTCGACAAACTATCGTCCATATTGCGACGATGGCATTAAGTTTTTAAAAAACAATTACACGAGATATGGTATTACCATATTACATTGTAATATGGTAATGCCATATTAACCCACAATTAATTGCAAGCCAACATGAAGAAATATGAGCTTGGAAAACAATTATTGTTTTCTATGGATTTTGTAATTAGAAGATGTGAATTTTTTATGACCTAAGAAATATAAAATTCATTGTAAATTGGTTGATCCAAGATACTTTAATTGAACCAAGGTAATTCATGGGGTTAGCAAATTATTTAGGAATGAAATGTCTCTTCAATGCACATTAGAAAAGGCAAGTATAACCTTTCAATTCATTGCAATTGAAAACCAAGTAACTGAAGCTTTGACATGAAAGAATTGTAATGCATCAATATTAAATCTAATGAAACTTGCAATTTCATTTGAAAACAAAGAAAATTTTGCATGATACATAATGGTGGAACCTTTGATACAAAGAAGGAGTTGGATGACATATCACTTGAAACTTTTGTTGGTGCAATCATAATATACCCCAAATAAGATAAGGAATTGTACATCATAGTTAAGGCATTGAAGTATGATAAATATGATAAATATATACATTCGTTTAGGCATTGAAGTATAGGCATTGAAGTATCCTACAACATTTTGAAGTATAGGCATTGAAGTATCCTGCAATATTTTGATTCGGTAATCAAGTTGTATGATAAATATATACAAAACCACATGGTCAATTTCCTTTAAGACCTCTTTGTTTTTATTTGACCATAGCTCTAAAGTTAAACTCTTATGTACTTGAAGAATATAAGGGATTACCTACATCTAGCTCAAATTTTGGCAAATGGTTAAAACCTTACAAAACTTGTATATATATGCAAGTCTCACATCTTTGAGACGATTGTAGGATTGAAGGGGGATTAAAGTATAAATTTCATAATTTTGTTGTTAAGAAAGGAGAGCCAAGAATAAGCTCATATGGGAAGCTTGAAGTTGTAAAGTCAATATACATTTTAGAGTAAAAAAGACTAAATAATATGGTAATTTTTATACCATGATGAAACATGAAAACAAGATGTAATTATCTTCTTCACTCATGTAAAGGTGCATTTTGGAATATCTACATTTATCATGTGTAGTAGATATAATAGATTCTCAAGATACCTAGATCCACACTCTAGATGATAATGGATATAAGTTGAAGAGAATTCTATCCTTTATTTACAATTGCATGGGTATCCCAAGGATATAAAATGATAATCTAGACATTTTGGATAAGAATGAATAAAAACTTTTTGCTTGGATTGGTCACCATATATGGGAAAATATTCCAATGTTTATGTGGATCATTTGAAGTTGTCTATGCCGTCTTCATTAGAAGGAGAATTTAATGAAGAGACATTGAGTCCCAAAGTTGATGGGGATCATCAACTTGAAAGGGAAAAGGTCTACTCCTAGTTGAATTCATATATTTGTACTGATTGCATATAGGCTTATGCAAGTGAAAAAAATTTCAATTTGTATGAATTTGGTGAGTGGAAATTTATGACCCACAAGGAGTAATGGTAAACCCAAGGGTTCATGAGAATGTTGAAAGGTAGAAATATTGTTAGGTTTGTAAAGTAATTTTTTGAACCCATAAAGACACCATCAGTAAAAAGGTTGTGATTTATGAAAAGGTTTTAAAATCTCTTTCAACACCTATGTATAAGCTATTGGTCAATTTTCTTCTATGTTCTGAATGATTTGGTAAATAATGGCTCTTAACACCTTGAAGAATTGGAAACTCTTACAAACCTAAAGGATTGTTATGACATTGACTCATATATTCTTGTAAAAACATAATGTTATTTGATGCCTCGATAATTTAGGCATAGTGTATATAAGGGCTAGTTATCAACTCCTTCCTTGATAATAATAAGAGGAATATTACTAATATAATAGGAAGAGACTTGTGGATTTCACTTGAACAATTGTTGGAGCATACAAAAAGGACAATAATAATGAGGTCCAAAATTTTCGGTACATCATGAATATGTTCAATATACAGGGCGTAGACTAATACATACTTTCATTTCCAAGAATGAGCAATGAACAATGCAAGAACATGTTTAGCTAGATACCTACATCACAGATGTTGGCATCTTACCACAAGTGAGGTAGGGTTAGCAACATGATCTCTTATGGAAAGGATGGAGGATAGATAAAAAGGTAAATATGGGAGGTTGTGGTGTTATGGTATTTCTAACAAAGGCAAGAGAAAGAAGTTGATGACACTGGCATGACATTGGAAAAAGGCATGAGTTGACATAAACTGACTAAGAGTGAACATGAGTGAGAGAGGAAACACACTCTAATATAGGGTTATCACAAGAATAAATGTAACATATGGCAACTTGGAGATAAGGTGGGCGTAACAAATGACATTCATTGTTCTAGGATTTCTGTAGTCATTAAGGTGATATACACTAGTCAAGGACATAGCATGAGTCCCATGTGACATACGAAAATTTGGAGAGTGTGAGCATAATAGGAATCATAAACTAGTAATATAGAGTCATCAAAAGAACAAAAACAACACATGGTAGCCTATATTTAGTGCAATAACGAGAGGTGGCATGCATCAATGGGGTATTTTATGCAAGCGTAGGAGGTGACATGCATCAACCTAAGTTCAATGCAAGCATAGAGGTGAAAAATACCAATGGTACCAATGGAGGAGAGAGGATCAAAGGAAGATATGATGCCACCATTGGGAGGGGCTCCATAGTTGCAAGCTATTGAATGTGACCATTAAGGGGGAAATCTTTGAAAACTGACCAAAGAAGTGATAGTTGTTCCTAACTAGGTAGAGGTTATCTCAAGTAAGGTCTTTCTTGAGATAATGACCTATAAAGGACCCATCTATATTATGACCAAATATAAATGGAGAAAAAGGGGTGTAAGGAAGAAAAGATAAGGAGGAGAGGCAATACTTTCCCCAAGCATTTGAAGGACTAGGAAAAGAGGAAGAGTATGTAGGAGAGCATGGAACACTAGGAGAGGAAGAAGACAAGGAGAGAACTAGGTAATATTGGGTGCTACCAGGTAAGAAGTGGCTAGATTTGATAATGGGAAGTCTAAGCTAGCCAAAACAAACTCCCAATTAGAGTAAATATTATATGTTTTTCATATTATGATGCAGGAGCATCGCCAACACATCAAGCGAGCCAGCGCGGGGTAAAATACAGTTGGACACACGCCAGCACAATTTTTGAAATCTCCTTGAATTTGATGCGCCATCTTAAATGAAACCATTAAGAAGGAGCACCTTTTTGTATAATGTAAACGAACCTTGAGCCTTTATCTCTCATCCTTAGTAGGTAGGAGGCATTTAAATATAGTTAATGTAGGTAGATAGAATTTAATTCTAGATTAGACAGTTTGAGAGCGCAAGAGGGAAACGGGATATAGACACCCTCATTGTGCATTGTAACATTATTCTGGAGAAGGAAGAGCAAGAGAATGCATAGAGTTGTGTAAGAACACCCATGTACAGATATTTGGATTAATAGAAAGAGGTTGATTCAAATTCATGGGTTTGTGTTTGTTCTTTGTGTATTGATGTTGAATGATATGCTCATGAATGTTTGCTTCATGTTATACATTTGCTTTGATATGTTGTGTATATGAGTTCATGTTATAAGTTGAAGTCTGAAAGGAAGAGGGAATGAGTTTCAACTATTTCTCTATCTGAGCAAGAATTTCTGCAAGGAGTGCAATGGAAGTGTCCGCAAGGAGTGCATCGACAAGAATTCAGGGTTGCATCTCTAAAGCTCAGATAGTTTTATGTTTTTTCTCATTTCCCCCGAAGTGCAGTCGGGCACAAGAGCCGTGCAAGGAGTGTGCAGGCCAAGTGAAGTTCAGGGTTGTGAACCTGAGCAAGAGATAAAATATTGTTTCTACAGGAGTGCGCAAGGTCAGAGAAACTCAACACTTAGACGTGTTTTGAGGTTGCCGCAAGGAGTGCGTGCAAAGATCCTATTTGAGGCTCGAAGCTATGAGAAGCTCAGGAGGATTAAAGCCTTTGAAAACATTGAATAGCATCGGAAGTTTATAGCGCAAGCGGATAAGTCCAGGGAAGAGTCCTTGGTTTCCTTCGTAGAAATCATCAAAGGAAAGAAACCGACGGTCAGGAATATATGGGGAGGATTAGCGAAATCCCGCTAGCCATCAAATCTTCCAGAGAAGCGAGAAGGTTACAACTATGTACGGATTTCAAGCTCAGGAGATTGTGGACTGTCGGATCATCACACAGACACCCGTCAACCGTTGGATTGACCAGGAGTTGCACAAGGTTTAAGCTTCATGAACAGGAGTAGGAAAGTTCCGACCCTAGGTGTGGCCATCGGGATTTCGGCATTCGCGAAATCGAAAGTCCTGTGAGCAAGTGATCGGGGAAAATCCATGTTGGAAACCCCGTAAAGGATCGACATCATCCATCAGTCGGGACACGTGGACAAGATTGGAAGCCCCATCAACATTTTGGTCATCGGGACTCACATAGGTAAGTGGATTGGGTTTATATAAATTGGCGAAACTCGAGGGTTTATCTGAACCGTCCATCCACTTGGGACATGTGTCAGAAATCCGAGGGAAGTCGGGGATCGGCATTTTGCGAGTCAGGGAGACAAGGAGGACTTGCAACTTGAAATCGCTAATTCTGATTCTCCGAAAGGAGGAGAGCTCCGTGTGGGACCCTGCTGACGTCATCTCAGCATAACGAGGCATCGGGGATTTACACGGTGAAAACCCCGAAGCGACAAGGACTGTCCATCCTTGAGGGCGCATGGCATCGATCTCGACTTTTGGAGAAAGTCCTGGAGAGGATTCATATCGGGGAATCGGCTTTCGAGAGATCGGGGAAAGCGGAGGCAAAATCACTTCGGCAATTGAAGTCGTGAAACCCCGAGGGAGATCTGGAGCTGTTGATTTTAGTGATCGATCATAGTCATTGATGGTGGTTTTACAGTAAAGAGAATAGTGACCGGGCCTAGAGGCTGCAAGGAGAAGAAAAGACCCATGACCTCTTTTCACCCCGATTTTCTATTCTTCTGTCATAAAAAGAACAGTGACCGGGCCTAGAGGCTGCGAGGAGTAGAAAAGACCCGTGGGCCAATTATCTGAAGGAGATTCCAGTGGAGAATTGAAGGAGCCACTCCGGCTCATAAGTTATAATTAGAACGATCCTTAAGACCGGGAGGTCAACGCAGAGGCCTCTGTCGAGGCAGAGGGTGCGGTCTGCGTCAAGTTTTGGTATCAGAGCTTAGAAAAGATTCTTTTCTTTCTGTAGCAAGGAGAAGGAAGATTCACCATGCCGCCAAGGAGAAGAGATAGACAATCACTCGATCCAGAGGAGGAAAGGGAGACGTCCAGAGGAAGGGGTAGACAGGTGCAGAATCCAAAAGTATAAAGAGATCTGCATAACATACGCGCCAGACTTGTGGAGGTGGAGATAAGGAAAAAATGCACAGCTGATGTAGGAGATATCAGTGAGTCCAAAAATGAAGATGATGCTGGACATGGAGAAGAAGAAGTCACAGTAGAAGATGCAGAAAATGAATTCTTTCTTAAAGTTGTTGCAAGAATGGGTGCAAAGGCGAAAATGGACATTCCAGTTTATGAAGGAAATCTGGATGCAGAAGAGATTCTAGACTGGATTAGAGATCTAGACACATATTTTTACTATGAAGATGTCGAAGAAGACAAGAAGGTCAAGCATGTTGTCACGAGATTAAAAGGACATGCATCATTATGGTGGGATGAACTACAAGCGGACAGGCGTTGCCAAGGCAAGCAAAAAACTAAGAGCTGGGACAGGATGATTGCAAAGATGAAGGCAAAATTCATCCCCAGGGATTATCAAATTACTTTGTTCAGGAGAATGAAGAACCTGAGACAGAAGCTGATGTCAGTGAAGGAATACATTGAAGAATTCTACAGACTGAACATCAGGGCAGGTCATCGTGAAAGCAATGATGAAAAAGTAGCCAGGTATATGAATGGCCTGAGATATGAAATTCGGGATGAGATGAGCATGGTAACCATCCGAACGGTGGAAGATTCTTATCAGATGGCTCTGAAAGCGGAGGAGAAGATGAGCCGAAAGCAGAGTCAAAGAGGTCGAGGCAGAAGTCATCCCAGAGGCAAATCAGTTGCCTGAGATAAGTATCAGAATCCCAAGGAGGACTGGAAGTTTGGGTCTGAGCCTAAATACAAAAGAATAGAAAGAGGTGGAACCTCACAGTGAGGGCAGTAATATGTTGAACAGAGAGGACAACATACTAAGTAGAGAGGAGATTATGCTGATAACAATACTTTTCCTCGTACTAGAGGTAGAGGAAGAGGCAGAGGTGGAGTAATCACATGCTTCACATGTGGGAAGAATGGGCACAATTCTTATGAGTGTCCAGAGAAAAAGAAAGAAACTGGAGAAGCTCACATCGCCGAGGCACAAAGGCAGGATGTTGAGGCAGAAGACGCTGAAGGTGGAAGATCGTTGATGATGCGAAAAGTCCTTTTGACACCAGAGAAAGAGGTGGAAAGTTCAGTCCAAAGGACTAGACTTTTCAGGACTACTTGCAAGACCAAGGACAGGGTATGCAAGGTCATTATAGACAGTGGTAGCACGGATAATCTCGTATCCACAAAGATGGTAGAGAAACTAGAGCTGGAGACGACTGATCATCCAAGCCCATACAGAGTTTCGTGGCTACAAAAAGGATATCAGGTAAATGTCACTAAACAATGTTTCGTTGAATTTAAGATAGGAGGGTATAATGATAAGATATTATGTGATGTAATTCCTATGGATGTTTTTCATCTATTGCTGGGTAGACCATGGAAATATGACAGAAATGTGATTCATGATGGGAGAATGAACACATACACCCTGGAGAAGAATGGGAGGACACACATGTTGCTTCCAATTAAGGATAAGGAGGTAAAAATAGAAGTAAGCAACACTGTACTTCTCATAAGTGGGAAGGAACTTCTTACCGAGGTTAAGAAGAAGGAGGAACCACAATTCATTGTGGTCAGGAAATCGAGAATTGTTCTGACTAGCACACAAGTGGATGATTTACCAGAGGAGGTTCAGAAACTGCTGGAAGAGTTCACTGACATTGTAGTGGACGAATTACCTCATTCGTTGCCACCAATCATAAGTGTGAGTCATCATATTGATCTCATACCAGGAGCCATTTTTCCAAACAAAGCCACGTACAGATTGACGATGCAGGAGAATGAAGAAGTTAAGAGACAAGTATAGGATTTGTTGGACAAAGGTTTGGTCAGGGAAAGCTTGAGTCCATGTGGTGTTCCAACAATACTCAGTCCAAAGAAATATGGAGGTTGGAGAATGTGTATGGATTCAAGAGAAATTAACAAGATAACCATCAGGTATAGATTTCCATTACCAAGGATGGATGATCTGATGGATTGCTTGAGTGGAGCAAGGTATTTTTCAAAGATTGATTTGAAAAGTGGTTATCACCAAATCCGCATGAGAGAAGGTGACGAATGGAAGACAACATTCAAAACAAATGAGGGGTTGTATGAATGGCTTGTTATGCCATTTGGCTTAACAAATGCACCGAGTACCTTCATGAGGTTGATGAACGAAGTCCTAAGGGAGTTCATCGGAAAATTTGTCATTGTGTATCTAGATGACATATTGATTTTCAGTAAAACAGTGGCAGAGCATTTGAAGCATTTGGCTACAGTGATGAAGAAATTGCAGTAGGAGAAGATATTGATAAACATGAAGAAATCCTCATTCATGAAGACATCAAAATATTTGTGGACAGGTGTAGAATTTTTCAGCATTCGAAGGGGAAGAGACAGAATGCAGGATTCTATCAACCATTGCCCATACCAGAGAGGTCGTGGGATGCGATTAGCATGGATTTTGTATTGGGGTTGCCAAGAATACAAAGAGGTTGTGATTCAATATTTGTGGTGGTGGATATATTTTCTAAGATGGCACACTTCATTCCATGTCAGAAGACCAGTGACGCAACTCACATTGCGAACCTGTTTTTCAAAGAGGTCATTCGACTTCATGGGTTTCCAAGAAGCATAGTTTCGGATCGAGACACCAAATTCATAGGGAATTTTTGGAGGACCTTGTGGAAGAAGCTGGGAACTAACTTGGAATTTAGTTCATCTTATCATCCTTAGATAGATGGACAAACAGAAGTGGTGAACATGAGTCTGGGAGACTTGCTGAGAAGTTTGGTGACAGAACACCACAGCCAGTGGGACAACATATTACAACAGGCAGAGTTTGCTTATAATGACTCTGTTAACAGGAGTACAGGGAAGAGTCCATTTCGGATCGTTTATGGCATGCAGCCGAGAGGAATTTATAAACTGATGGATTCAGAACAGACTGTGACTAGAAGCACTAGTGCAGAGGAATTCGCAGAGGCGATGAAGGAACTTCACAGCTAGGTGAAGGAACGATTGTTGGAATCAAGTCAGGAGTATAAGTGCAGAGCAGATCAGCATAGAAGACAACTTCAGTTTGAGGTTGGTGATCTAGTTCTGGCACACTTGAGGAAAGAAAGGTTCCTGAGAGGAACATATAATAAGTTGAAGATGAAGAAAATCGGGCCATGTAAGGTCTTAAATAAATTTGGGGCAAATGCTTATGAGATTGAATTACCCGATGGGATCAGAATTTCTCCGATATTCAATGTCTCAGATTTGTACCCATACAAAACTAAGGAAGCAAGAACAAGTGATGAATAGTCAGAGGTTCAGTGGAAAAAGAAGATGCCAGTTGCAGAGAAGCCACATATGGAGTGCATACTAGACAAGAGAGTAAGCAAAAAGACCAGACAAAAGCAATACTTTGAGTATCTGGTCAAATGGAAGAACCATCCAGTTGAAGATGCAAGCTGGGAGAATGAAGCAGAGATACAGAAGCATGGACAGACCATGCAGGAGCTCATGGATAGGAGCCCATGAAACTTTTTCAAGCGAGGGAGTATGATGCAGGAGCATCACCAACACATCAAGCGAGCCAGCGTGGGGCAAAAGACAGTTGGACACACGCCATCACAAATTTTGAAATCTGCTTGAATTTGATGCGCCATCTTAAATGAAGCCATTAAGAAGGAGCGCCTTTTTGTATAATGTAAATGTACCTTGAGCCTTTAGCTCTCATCCTTAGTAGGTAGGAGGCATTTAAAGATAGTTAATGCAAGTAGATAGAATTTAATTCTAGATTCGACAGTTTGAGAGAGCAAGAGGGAAACGGGATATAGACACCCTCATTGTGCATTGTAACATTATTCTAGAGAAGGAACAACAAGACCATGCAAAGAGTTGTGTAAGAACACCCATGTACAGATATTTGGATTAATAGAAAGAGGTT
>CBVK0100387278.1:0-12314 GCA_900067695.1 Picea abies | reverse complement strand
CCCCCATCAACATCATTGCTCCTCGAACCATTTTGTAGGTTTCCTTTTCAAACACAGTATGTACACTTGCATCACTCATGCTATTTACATATATCAAGTTTTCAGCTAGCTCTAGAATGTGCAAAATGCTAGGAAGTGTTCTAATCCTTCCATCCTTGAGCAACAACTTGAGTTGTCCTCGTCCCATGATTTTGGCTATTGAGTCATCCCCTAGGAAGATGTCACGTCCATTATACTTATACTTTTCATATTAAAAAAACCACTCTCTATGGGGAATTATATGAAAATAAGAACTCAAATTGATCAACCATACATCATGATCTACATGTGTGCTTGAAGAAGCCAAAAATTGATCAACCATACATCATGATCTACATGTGTGCTTGAAGAAGCCAAGTACAGATCCCCTCCTTCATCTGAGGAAGTTTTCCCTTCTGTGAAAAGAATATCATCAGATCCCTTTCCTTTCTCAACATTTTTATATCTACAATCCTTCTTGTAATTCCCAAGTTTACCACATTTATATTATAGCCTTAAGTATTTTCTCGGAGATTTAGATCTCCCACACGAGGAATTTTTTTTATTACTATCTAGGAAAAATCCTCGTACAAATAAGGAAATAATGCCCTTACTATCCATGGTTCCTTCTCTTTTCTTCTGATAACGAGGATGAAATCACATCATCAAACTTTAACATAGTTGTTTTACTCCCAATAACTACAACCAGACTATCCCATGAATCTGGTAAAGAACATAGTAAACTAATGCACTTATCTTCATGAGAAGTTTTAATGTTGATAAACAACAACTAACTTGCCACAATATTGAAGGAATTTAGATGCCCTGTCACCGAGTCTCCATCATTTATCATTTTTAGGTGAATCTTCTTTTGAAGGAAAATATTTTTTACTAGGGACTTAGATTAATACAAATCCCCTAATTGATCCCATAACACCTTGGTTGTAGCTTCTCCCGAGACATTCAATAACACTGAATCTAAAAGACACAACCATATTGTGATATTTTCCTTCATATCCAACTTCATCCAATCTTCCATCAATAGACATGTAGGTAAAGTACCAAGATCCATAGCAACTCACTATTCTTTGTCTACCAAAATATCAATACCAAGATCCATAGAAACCCACTATTCTTTGTCTACCAAAATATCCTCCATCTTCAATCTCCAAAGCTCAAAGCTTTTCCTACTAAATTTCTTGATCTTGATTTTCGAATTTCTCTCGATTCTCTTTCACCACAAGAATCATCACTACAGAACTCCCACTGAAACCAAGTTTATCACAGACCCAAGATAATTGAACCCGTAACAAAAAAGGCATCCCCCTGAAGCCAATAACTAATCTAATACCAGATGAAAGTTTTAAACCTTTAAAGTATAACAATGCACACACATATTCTTTATAAAATAGAAAGGAAAACAATAACATTCACACATAGTACTTGTAAATTTACCTTGGAAACCCTTAATAGGGGAAACCAACAAATGTTTAGAGCCACACCTCTAAGTCACATTGTATTAACTTCACCATTTACAATACAATATACATGATTCCATGGAATCCAAAACTCTAATCCATTAACCTAGATTAGATTCCTTAATCAGAATTATATTACAATGGACCAAAAAACTACCCAAAAATGGAGCAAAAATAGGCCAATTTTTTTCTTCAATGGCTCTAGTTTAGATAGATGTTTGATTTCCATGAATTTATTTCATATTTAAACTCGTATCTTGTTTAGGAGTAGTTTTTGTTTTTCATCCATTGCTTTGACATTTCAAATCATGACTGTGTTTCTATTAGTTTTTGATTCGATGCAGTTGTTTTTACAATTGATTTGGCAATATTTATGTTCGACTAGAGTGATCATCTCACCCTATTTTTGGTTGTACTAATCTCGTTGATGTGAGAATTAATAGGCTTTAATGATGGATGCAATTTGTAGCAGGTTTGAGTGAGACTTTGGAGTTCTCATGTATTATTATTCAAAGTGCACATATCCCCATGTTGGATAATTGCTACCCCTCATATTTCATAAGGAGATTTTGATCACATTTCCAAGATTCTAGTATGAGTACCATTTTTCAATGATGCGATATTCTAGTTTGCAAATGATGTGAGAACTTCATCCTTTACATTCTAAGTACATGGATGAGGATATCTTTCATAGGTTTTGTTGCATGAAGGTATTTCTTTACACAATGGATATGCCTCGACCTTGGTGGTTCCATGATGGATGTTAGCATGGAAACAAACATTTTGTTCACGACTTGGTTGATTTGGGCCTTGATGATGGTCAATGATGTTTTACACATTATGAGACCACCCTAATGCTTCAATTTTCTATTGTGATCCTATGGTGATCCTTGGTGTATTAGAAGTTGGTATATCTCATGTTTTTGCTCAAATTTGATGATATTTATTTCTATATAGGTCATGAGCATGATGATTGTTTGGGTAATCTAATAATAACTCATAACACTCTAAATTGTTTTCCTTTACTTAGTTGTACCATGGAGTGTTCATAATTTCCCTTTAGATAAGTGTTGTCACCTTTTGAGTCAATTTGTATTATTGGTGACCCGGGTGAGTGTAGTGTGTCAATTTCCCTAGCCATTTTTCACAACTTGTCATTTTCCAATCATTTTCATGCATATCCATCATTTCCCCTTTCATGGTTGACTTATCATATGTCATGTAGCCATGTCCAAAATGAAAAGAAAAATCCCATGTATGAGAAATTTCGAGTAAATTGGAAAGAGATAGAAATGCTCGAGGTTGAAGAAACCAAAACAAAAATCCATATTATATGCATGAGCCATGCCAAATTGAAATAAGGCCTAATTTCCCCAATTCCCTTACAAAAAAAGGCCAATATAAAGAAATAAGGATCCAAGCAAATAAAAGAAAAATATGAAAAAGGGGTAGTAAAAAAAATAAGATTAAGGATTGACAACTCAATGGAAAGTGTTCCATATAAAGGAGCACATGTGGAATAACGCATGTAACCCATAGCTCTTGAAAGATAAGAAAAATTCCTTCTAGAATCATCACATGTGATTATGAAGTTCAACTCTTGAAAGTACCTTTTCCCCATCATCACATTCATCATATCCCATGCACCTACCTTAGATTCCTAGGAAATGCATCTTGTCTTAGGGTTGTCACATGTAATAGAGGATAATGATATCCACATTGATGCATGAGCATCCTTCCTTCAAAATCAAACATGTTTGACTAGACCTAGGGGTCTTGGGTTTATTTGGATTTAATTGTGTAATTTATGAAAATTTCTATGTTTGAAGGAATTCTAGAAAAATTGTATTAGTTGTGGAATGCATTGTAATTGAGTTAGCTCTCGAGAGTTCTGAGGACTTAGAGAGATATTAGGCTTGGTTATATGTCTCTTGAGTGCATTGTGGATCTAGAATGAGGATTTAGTGGATCTAGAGGATCCTAGGGATTTGTATGAGGGTTTTTAAGATCTGAAACAAATTGTAGTTTCATAATCCTTTTGTATTAAATTTGTAATCCTACGGGGATGATAGGTGCAGCAAAATAAATGTAGAAAAGGCCAAGGAGGTGGCCAATTGAAAGGAAAATAGGCCAATAGTGGGAGACATTGAGAGGCCATTAAGAGGCCTTACGTATCCCTATGTACAATATATGTACAATCGAGTATAACCACTCTATTTCAATTGTTCAATGTTAAATGATGTGTTAAGACCTATGTTAAATGTATGCATGTTGAATGGTGGAATTCCAAATCAAACTTTGTTAATGGTATATGCAAGTATCTAGTGGAAGGTACCTATAAAGAATCATGATACATTGTTGATCATGAAAGGATTAACAATGACCCTTTAAATCAAAGTAAAATCGAGGAGGAATGCAGTTGGAATTCAAGCTTTGTGCGCAGGCGAAGCTAAGAACAACAAAGAAACCCTTTACAAGCAAGGAGAAACAATAGTCATGAGATCAAAGATCAATATTTGATCGTGATCGTTGATTTATTGGGGTGAAGTCCATTCATGATTTAAGGATGAATGATTGAGATTAGGTCTTAGATTTAGATCAACGATCGAGAGTGATATTGAATTTAGAGCTTGATATCACTTACTTAGAGACGCTCAAAGTCTATGTATCAGAGTCTAGGAAGAGGAAACACTCTGACATAAATAGTCAGATCGACGTTTTAGATATGACAGAAGGGATAGATCGACGACCGAGGATGGTCAAGGAATCGAGATCCGAAGTCGTGGCATAAAGTTTTTTGGAGTTTGTGTTTTGGAGTCAAGGTTCATAGAATACCCCGACAAAGGTAGAGCGATGAATGTCTGAGATCATTTCAGAGTGATCCATATGATATATCTGGAGAGGGCACGTGTTAGTATCTGAATGATTCAGAAATGTTAACCAACGATCTAGATTGGTGAAGGGAAGACCTGATAGACGGTCGAGGTGAGTTAGAAATGATCCTAATGGAATCCAGGGGAGTGACACGTGGCGTCATCCCATTTAATGTCAAAGTAGGACCATCAAAGTCCTATAGTAGGAGGAAGTCCAATAGGGCAATAATGATAGATGACTAGGATCTACTCAAAGTCAATTAGATCAATGACTCAAGTCGAGCCACGTGGCATGTCACTAGAGTGACACGTGGCAGCTGAAAAATCCCTGATGTGGCATCAACAAATGAGGACTAGACACATGGCAATGACATGGATGAATGAGTAGGAGACACGTAACAGTTGGAACCTCTGTTTAAGAGGTTGACATGTGGCATCCATGTGTGAGTACATGGAATCAGAGTAGTGCAAAAAAAGCATAGAAGGTGATCATTAGATCCAGGAAGATCAACAATGGAGAGGATATCAACATTCAGAGTCTAAGAAGGAGACTGAAATACCGTTAGAGTTAAATTAGGAGCAACATAAATTCTTTAGACTAATTCTTCATATTTGTGGCCTTAATTCCAGGAGGTCATCATTTTTGGTATCATAGCATCATTTTTCTCTGTAAATTGAAGTAGAAATTTGAAACAAAAGATTGAAGCCTACAAAGAAAATAATTTGATTATGAGGGGAATATGCACAAAGGAATGCATGAGAAATTATAGAGGCAATGTGATAGGTTGTTGTCCATTCAAGTGCATTGGATGTGAGAGGATAAGATATCATGGATATATATGACAAGTAATGGTTGGTATTTTAAAATTAACTTTGGTTATGAAGATCTGTATTTGTAGGTAGCAGAGAAGGATTGGTAGCAGCCAACATCCAATAGAGCTGTGACAGAGGGAAAAAAAAGCCCTTAAGTAGAGAAGTTGTGGAAAAATCTTGTAGCAACAGATGTTGTAATTACTTCCAGTTGGAGATTGGAAGTGAGGAGAACAAGAGGGGTTATCTAGAGTAAAGTGAGCAAGAGTGTAGAGCCATAGGAGAAGAGGAGTTCTCAGAAGGTTCTAGTGGAGAGAACCATTGTAATACCAAAAGGCCAAAGCTCAGGAGGAATCTTGGTGAGGTATTATATAGTAGGTAGAGGAGACTTTCTATAGAGTCTTGATGCAAGTCACATTGGACTAGGAGAAGTTCGTAAGAGGGAAGATGGAGATGATGATTAATGGTCATGGCAAGGGTTTAGAGAGAAGCCACAACAAGAGGAAGGACGATGCCAAAACAATTGGCATAAAAGGGATGAGTGATGAGAAATTTGAGAAAGAAATGGATGAGTTGAAAGTACATCTTAGTGTACTAAATGGACTACTACAAGAGAGTGAAAGGAACCAAATATATGGTTGGAGATTGAAGAGGAAGGTTAGATGGCCTATTCAGAAATTTATTGCAAGGAATAAAAATCATAGGTTGGATGCTTGGAACAGAGAAGAATAACTTAGAAAAACTGAGTATAGAGAGTCCTTGAGAGCAGGACTGACAATTCAATTTTGTGAACCAGAGAAGGGATTGATGTTGAGAGAGGAGGATGAGGTTCAAAGTCCAAACCTCATGGATAACTTAGATAAGGAGAAGGTGCTAGAGGCATCTAAAGAGATTGAAGAGTCTCATATTTTTAAAATTGATAATTTGTGTATGTTTGCAGGACTTATAGGTCATGGAGATAGGTAGCCACTTGAAGCTATCCTAAAGGAGGAATTTCCTCATGAAGGCATGATAGCGAGATAGATTCAAAATTCTATCATGTTAGAGGAAGGGACAACATTGTCTCTTGAAAGTTGTGAAAGAGGAAGTCATGCATCTTCAAAGGATAAGCGCTTAAGTGTATGATCCCATGGTTATGGTAGAGGTCTTATGGAGAAAAGTGTTGAGTTTGAGCACTAACGAAGTGTGCATAACAGAGAATTTCGAGCTCTGGCAAAAGAGGAGAATTGGGCCCGCGAGTTAAATTAGGAGAAGCAAAAATTCCTTAGATGAATTATGCATATCTGTGGGTTTGAGGCTAAGAGTTCATCATTTTTTGTATCAAAGTGCTATTTTTCTCTATAAATTGAAGTGGAAATATTCAACAAAAGATTGCAGCCTACAAAGAATTTGATTTGATTCTGAGGGGTACATGCACAGAGGAATGCATGAGAAATTGCAAAGGCAATGTGACATGGAGTTGTCCATTCAAGTGCATTGGATGTGAGAGGATAAGATCTCATGGATAGATCTTACATTTAATGGTTGGTATTTTTAAATTACTCTGGTTATGAAGATTTGTATTTATAGGTAGAAAAGAAGGATTGGTAGCAGCCAACAACCAACAGAGTTGTGCAGAGAACAAGAAGATCTATTAAGTAGAGAAGTTTTGGCAGAACCTTGTAGCAACATATGTTGTAATTACTTCTAGTTTGAGATTGGAAGTGAGGAGAACAAGAGGGGTTCTCTACAGGAAAGTGAGAAAGAGTATAGAGCCAGAGGAGAAAAGGAGTGCTCATAAGGTTCTAGTGGAGAGAACCAAAGTAATATCAAAAGGCCATAGCTCAGGAGGAATCTTGGTGAGGTATTGGGTAGCAGATGAGGAGTTTTCACAGAGGAAAATCAAGGTATGTGATCCTAGAAGGTTGCAGGAAACAAGAAGACAACAATGGAAGTAAGCAACAATATAAGGTTTGGGATCCAGGAGGACAGAATCAATTGAAGACTCATGATTAGAAGATCATGAAACATTTGAACGTTGGGAGTGTGATGTAGGAGCATCCTTCCTTCAAAATCAAACATGTTTGACTATACCTAGGGGTCTTGGGTTTATTTGGATTTAATTGTGTAATTGATGAAAATTCCTATGTTTGAAGGAATTATATAAAACTTGTATTAGTTTTGGAATGCATTGTAATTGAGTTAGTTCTCAAGAGTTGTGAGGACTTAGAGAGATCTTAGGGTTGGTTGTATCTCTCTTGAGTGCATTGTGGATATAGAATGAGGATTTAGTGGATCTAGAGGATCTTACGGATTTGTATGAGGGTTTTTAGGATCTAAAACAAATTGTAGTTTATGAATCATTTTGTATTAAATTTGTAAGCCTACGTGCATGAGAGGTGTGGCCAACTGAATGTAGAAAAATCCAAGGAGGTGGCCAATTTAAAGGAAATCAGGCCAATAGTGTGAGCGATTGAGAGGCCATTAAGAGGCCTTATGTATCCCTGTGTACAATATATTACAGTCGATTAATAAAACCACTATGTTTTGAGTGTTAAATGTTAAATGATGTGTTAATACCTCTGTTAAATGTATGCATGTCGAATGGTGGAATTCCATATTGGAATCTATTAATGGTATGTGCAAGTATCCAATGGAAGGCGCCTATAAATAATCGTGATACATTGTTGATCATGATAGGATCAATAATGACATTTTAAATCAAATTAAAATTGAGGAGGAACAGAGTCTAAATTCAAGCTCTGTGCATAGGCGAAGCTAAGAACAAAAAATAAATCCTTTACAGGTGAGGAGAAAAAACAACCATCATATCAAAGATCAATAGTTGATCGCGATCATTGATTTATTGGGGCGAAGTCCATTTGTGAGTTAAGGATGAACAAATGAGATTAGATCTCATATATAGATCAACACAAGACAATGATATTGAATTCAGATCCTAATATCACTTACTTAGAGACCTTCAGAGTCTATGTATCAGAGTCTAGGCAAAGGAAACACTCTGATAGAGATAATCAGATCGACAATTCAAATCCGAAGGAAGGGATAGATTGATGGCCAAGAATGGTCAAGGACTCAGGATTCAAAGCCATGGTGTAAAGTGTTTTGGAGTCAAGGTCTGGAGAATACCTCGACGAAGGTAGAGCGATGAACGACTAAGATAATTTTGGTGTGATCTAGATGATATATCTGGAGAGGGAACGTGTTAGTTTCTGAATGATTCAGACCTATTAACCAATGGTCCATATTGGTGAAGGAAATACCTGACAGATGGTCGGGGTGAGTTTAGAATGATCCTGATCAAATCTAGGGGAGTGACACATGGCGTCATCCTATTGACTGTCATAGCAAGACCATCAGAGTCCTACAACAGAAGGAAGTTTGTCAGAGCAATAAAAATATATGACTGGGATATACTTAGAGTAAATTAGATCAATGACTTAGGTTGAGCCACGTGGCAGGTCACCAGAGTGACATGTGGAAACTGATAGAGCCCTGATGTGGAATCAACGAATGAGGAGTGGACATGTGGCAGTGACATGGTTGAATGAGAAAGAGACACATAGAAATCAAAACCTACGAGCAAGAGGTTGACATGTGGCATCCATGTGTGAGTAAGTGGCATCAAAGTAACATAGTGAAAGCATAGAAGGTGATCATTAGATCTAGGAAGATCAATGATGGAGAGGATAACAAAATTTAGAGCCTGAGAAGGAGACTGAAAGACCACCAGAGTACACATTTTAGAGTGCAGTGACTTGAGAGAGCCCGAAAGAGAAACATCGAACAAAGGAAAGGTTAATCACGACCTTCCATCAGGACGAATCCAGAGACAAATCTAACCTTTTGATTGAGGATAATCAACGACGAGGAATGAAGGATGGAACAACATGAGGCAGGTTATGGATTGTCCATTCTATTGTTGATCAACGACATGGAATGAAAGTTGAAGAGTCTGATAATCTCAAGAGGAAAAAAATCTTAAGCGCCAAGTGTGAATACTGTGGACACAACCTGAGGACACATTGGGTACGCACCAAAGGATAAGTGCTTAAGTGTATGATCTTGGGGTTATGTTATAGTTCTTATGGAGACAAGTGTTGAGTTTGAGCGCTAATGGACTATGCATAACAAATAATTTCTAACTATGTTGAAAGAGGATAATTGGTCCCGCAAGTTAAATTAGGAGAAACATAAATTCCTTAGATGAATTCTGCATATCTGTGGGTTTAAGGCCATGAGGTCATCACACACCATGGTTAAAATTAGGAAATAATAAAAATTAAATGATTCATTTAGAAGTTAAAATATGCCACTTAATGTTTCACAACCTAATGACACATATTTGGAGGTATGACTCATTAGTTTGAGGTAGAAACCCTACATTAGACATTATGTGCCTTCCTAGAGCATTGCATTCATGCATTGAGAGTTGTCTCTTGCCTTGGGCATTCATCTATTCTTAGAGCATTGTGATGGTTGCATTGGGTGTTGTGATTAGAGGCCTTAAACATCTTTTGAGCCACAAATTCCATCTATTTCCTTGCTTGCAATAGTTGAATTTCTTCTTGGACTAAGATACATTCATTTGAAGCACATGTGTATCCTCATTTCACTCACTTGCATCTTTTGAGGGGATGCTGGAGTATTTTTAATGGGTTACACTCCTTTATTGGAAGCTATCCACACATGTGGAGTTGTTGAGGTTACCTTGGAGCATTTTGAGGGGAAAAACTTCTTTCCTTTGCTTGGTTCCACATGTGTGAGGCCTATTGGAGATATTTGAGACATATCATTACATCTTGATGGGGTCAACCTCCTTGAGAAGGGTATCTATTTTTATTTGACCATGTCATTGTACTGTTTTGAGGGGGGTGTCCACTTTCTTATCCCATCTATTAGATGAAGGTCGTACATGTGGCATTATTCCATCATAAAATATTGTTATTGACTTGTCCTCTCAAGTTAGTTCAAGGATATTATTTTTTTGAGAATAGATATAGGGTTAGTTATGGATATATTTCTATTTTATTGATGGAGTTGTTGAGCTAGATATCTATAAATAAAAATCTCCTCCATATGTAATTATTGTTCAAGAATTATGGAAATGGTTGTGTCTTTTTGTTTAGGTGAATTTTTTTTTGGAGCATTATTGGAAACTAACATTGCATAGTTGTGGATGCCAAAGTCGACTCAAGGGACATAGAGGAGCAAGCTTTCTAAACTAAAAAATATTAGGTGTGATAGACCTTAATCCTTAATATTTTTGCTGCGTTTGTTTTAAATAAGAAAATATTACGATTTAACATCAATACATTTATTGCATTTGTAAAGAATCTTTAGGCAAGGGCCATCCTTAATGTTGTCTTGAAATAAGATCTTTTATAGACCCTTTACTTCATGAAATATGTGAGCTTTAGTGACTCAATTAGGGATACTATTGTACGCATCACTTGGTTGTCTACAACCCCTAATATTTCACAAGAACCCTCCTAAGAGGTTAGCTTGACCCCATAAGCCCAAACAAATTTACGCATTGATCTTCTCTCCCTACCAACCGAAAACTACAAAATCTTCTCTTTATTTTTCTATTTTAAGAAATTTGAAACTACAACAAAAAACATTAAAACATATTGTAATTGAAGTCATTTGGATCTAAATAACCATCTTAAAATTGACTTGTGGTTTCTAAAATTAAATGTATGTTTTCTAGTGTTAAAGCATATCTTGATTTGCTACATCTAGCCTTGATTCATTGATATTTTATGTTTTTGAAAAAGGCCTTTAAAAATCTGATTTAAATCTGGAATTTAAAGCAAAATTTCACAAACCTATATCAAATTTGAAATTAATCTCTTTATCCCTCTCAAAATTCAATGTAACATGCCTAGTTGACCATAGGGATTCCCCCCTTGCCAATGCTACTAAGGCGATCATGGATAATTTTTCTAAGTTTCCCTTAGGGTTTCATAACATCTGTTTAGTGAAATTTTGCACCAAGTGAGAACCTAGGAGATAACAATGAGCATAAATTCTATTACAATATAATTCACAAGACATCTCATTACATTTCTTTTACTTCTTTATATAGTTCTACATACCTCCTAGGAACATTCTAGAGAAGAAACTTTTTAGTAGGTGAAATCTTCTAGTAAATATTGTTACAAATATTGCTTTGAAACTATATCTATTACATGAGCCTTATTTAAGTCTAGAAATGGTCTCAAAACATAGAAACCTATCTATATACTTAAAGGGATTAGGGTAGGACCCTAACAAGAGTCAATTGTTAAAATATTTTGCAGGACAATCAATACATATATGCTTATGTTAATCTCATGGTAATATTTCATTTTGATGACTTTTAGTTATGGTGTTATGTTGATATTATTATCAATATGATAACACTATGAACAATGATTATGATTAAAAGCATTATGATACATTTTCATTCAATGACACTTGTAACTCACTTGATCATTCTTAACTATTTCAATTATGATCATTATTCTTATTATAGATCTCACTCTTGTAGATAAGAGGATAGTTCGACTAAGCATATAGAATGTGCAAAATGACAATCAAAATCATTAAGTGAATTGTAGTTTACAACCATAGGAATTGGCATAACGCACTCCCGAATGCTCTATGGGATGATAAGGTGACCCCAAAGGCTGCTATAGGTATGTCTACATTCTTTCTGGTTTATGGCTAGGAAGCAATGTAAGGAGGGGGTGACCCACTATCAATTGAATAAGCATATCCAAGAGGCTTAATGTGTTAGAAATTTTAAGGTTAAAACATGTCACTTAGTGTTGCGGGTATCTATTTCCAAACACCTGGAGAAGCATGAACAAACCTTCTACATATTGTTTCACCATGAGGAAGTCACATATACCACAATATTATTATTTGAAAATTATGCAAATTTATATTTCCTATTAACACAATTAATTTTAATGCCCCTTTAATAGACAATTTCATAATTATATATATATATATATATATATATATATATATATATATATATATATATATATATATATATATATATATAATATGTAAAACATGTCACCATGAAGAAGCCACATATACCACAATATTATTATTTGAAAACTATGCAAATTTGTATTTC
>CBVK0100387276.1:0-17536 GCA_900067695.1 Picea abies | reverse complement strand
GATGGCCTGATAAAATTAGGTGGTATCATAAACATGAGTTTTCCTATAGAAAACAGGTGAAGGAAGACAGAGTATTGATGCTCCGTGAGAAGTTGTTGCATGCACAACAACAACAAAAATTTAAACATCCAGGTGAGCTGTGAGAGAAGATGGAGATGCTCACAGATCTAGAGTAATCCATAGATTTTCTAGGAGGGAAGGTAGAAGGATGAAATGGCTACTAAAGTCCTTGTACATGGTCGAAGAGAAGACCACAAGAAGAAATGCAATCCAAAGATGGATCTGGAGCTTAATGAGATAAGAGCAAGAATGGAGTAGCTTACATTTAAAATGAACTAGGATGCTAAGGTGCATTGGGTGTATGAATGTCCCATAAAGAAGAAGGTGAAGTGGCCAATTAAGAGATTGTTGTCCAAAGGACAACGAAGGCTGATGAGGGTGTGGTTGAAGCATGCTGAAAACCTTAGTGACATAGAGGATGAACTGATTCACATCTGTGAACCAGAGACTGGGAGAAATCTAAGTGATGAGGAGGAGAAGAGGTCAAATGAAGATCTCGTAAACTACAAAGTCGGCGGAAATGGACTCTCAAGTTGCCACATGGGAAATGAAATGGAAAGAGACCAGGTGGAGGTCTCAAGTACTTCCAGAGGACTAGTGCCAAAAGTTTAGATTTTCAAGTGGGCAATGAGATGGGATCGATTGATCTCATAGACTGCTAGGTGGGCAACAAAAAAATCTCAATTTTCCAGGTGGGCAAAAAAAAATTCCCAAATTGCCAGGTGGGCAGGGAGAAAGAAATGAGACTATCATAAAGTATCAGGATCTTAGAAGTGAGTTCAGTTTAGCAAGGAGTTTTGATAGATGAATATTCATTTGGGTTTTCATACCATGTGAATGACGACGATGAGAAGTTGAATACTTCCATCATAAAGGAGGAGGATCAGAGGAGCATTCTAATAATTGGGGGAATTTGAATATTCCTACCAGATAGCCCAATTGAGTCCAGAACACATGTTGTAGATGCAACATTAGAAGAAGGACAACCAATGGTGACTATCATGATGAAGGAGCAGATATCAGAAGTTGTCCAAGGAGAAGAGGAATAAATGGAGCAGACACTGATGTCTACCCCAGCATAATAAGATGAGCATTCGAAAGAATGACTCAATATTTTCAACTAGGAAGCTAAAACAGAGATGACTACAGCATTGGAGCTTGTAGCATAAGAGGAAGAAGATAGCATGGACTTTGTTGATCTGTATGAGGAATTGGAAGCTTTAGAGAGAAGGGCCATGGTGCAAAGATTTCACATCCAATAGGTCAAGTTGGACATAGATGAAGGAGCATACCATCCAAAGGAACAACTAGAGGAAACTAGAGTTGAACCAACACAAGGAGAAATGGCAGAAGCTAATCTGTCAGAGGAGGTGACTGAGAAATAGATCAGTCAAGAAGACATTGCACAAATAGAGTCTGTAGTAGAGTGGAAATGTAGCACCACAAAAGGATATGAAGACAACATGGTGGATCAGGTTGATCTACCCATTGATAAGGAAGTGCAACAGAGAATACTGCATAAGAAGAGCTAGCCACTGGAGAATCTAGACAGGGTGATAGAGGAGATAAGGAGGATGATGTTGAGGTCAGCAGAACTAGTTGGCAAAGAGGAGCTAAACAGAAGAGGACCTGCCATAGTAGTAGGAAATAAAAAGAAGAAGCAACAACAACAACAACAACATAGTTGGAGAGGATCAAGAGGACAACTCTAAAAGAGAATTTGGGATCCAAGAGGATTTCAACACTAGGGAAGAGGAGATCATGTTTTTCTTAGCATGGGAGTATGATGCAGGAGCATCGCTCCACCTTAGAAAACGCACCAGCATGCCATCACATGAACGCGCAATGGAGAAAGGGAGAGGCATTAAACCTCCCATTTTTAAATTTGAAATAATCCTATGCAGATTGTTGTGGTGTAAGGATATAAATGTCAGGCCATGCCTTTGTACAGGTAGTGGTTGGGGTTGCCTTAAATGGTTACCTATAGTAGGTCCAGATCATAGTCAGGTCTAGACATTCATTTATGTAATGTAGCTATAGGAGTTAGTGTTGTAACTGATATAGCGATAGCACTAAGGCGATGGTGAGGATAGGCCCGTAGATCCCTCTCTTTGTAAGAAATAGGAATAGGGAGAAGTTATGAGAGAGGCCTTAGGAGGTCTTAGAAGTTATGAGAGAGAGCTTGAGAGAACTGGGACTCTATTATAGTCCAGTTTGTGTAAACATCTGTATAGACACACAAAGATAATAGAAAATAAATTTTTGCTACATATTGTTGTTCATGTGTTTATGTATTTCATGAATGAATACTATAGATGTATGATAAATTTCATTTACAGTAGGAAGATAGATTTCTCTATCTTTGTTTGATGAGGTTAGGTGAGAGAGTACGAGCTTGCAGAGACCCTCTTTTGTAAAGGAGATCTTGTATCAGATTTCATAAGGAGAATGATAGAGAGGTATGGGTAGAGAGGCCTTAGGAGGTAGAATAGTTATGAGAGAGAGAGCTTGAGAGAACTAGGACTTTGTCACAATCCAGTTTTTGAAATCATCTGTATAGACACACAAGGATAATAGAAAAGTCATTTTTCCTACATATCGTGTGTTTTTGTGTATGTATGCTTTATTTGTTTTTGTGCATTGCATGTTTGAATGCGTAACTGGTGAATTATTGCATGAGTTTCAATTGTTTCTCGTCATTGATTTTCCAAGTGCAAGGAGTGCACACAACCCACAAAGAGTGCGTTGACAAAGGTTTAACCTCAAGGGAAAGCTTAAGAGGGATATTGTTGAACCTTCATCAATGGAAGTGCAAGGAGTACACAGGAAGAACTCTTTATCGAGTTTAGGGAGAACCAGAGTTACTGAGAATAAGAGACAGGCTTAAGAGGGATATTGTTGAACCTTCATCAATGGAAGTGCAAGGAGTACACAGGAAGAACTCTTTATCGAGTTTAGGGAGAACCAGAGTTACTGAGAACTCTGTAGAGCTCTGCCAGGTGGGCATTGAGCTGGTGCAAGTGTGTACAGAAGAACTCTGTGTTGAGTTCAGTAATAAATAGAGTTATAGAATACTCTGTGAGGAAAAGCTATGCAAGAAGTGCATCGAGCAGAAGAACTCCAGGAGGGCGAGAAGTATTTCTTGTTCAAGAAATCCTTCAAGTTCTGAGTTTGACGAAATCCCGAGAATGCAAGGTGTGTGTGGGAGATCGAAAATATTCGAGGAGAAGAAGCTCAGGAGGAGTAACGCAAAAAGTGCGTGGGATTCAAATTTATTCTAAGTATGAAAGTACCGAAGAGGTAACTCTTTCAAAAGCGCAAGTGAAATCCAGAGTAGTCTGATTCGTGGGAGGAAGTTCAAAGGCTGAGACCTTTTGAACATTGACAAAATTTTCTAAGTAGGAAGTTCAAAGGCTGAGACCTTTTGAACATTGACAAAATTTTCTAAGTCGGGAGAAGGTGGAATATCGGGAGGAAGAGCGACTGCAACCGTCTAATCAGTGGTAGAGAAGAACCTGGACTGTTAGATCTACGTCCAGATAGAGGAGGAACGAGCTTAGGGGAACCAGATCTCAGTCGTCGGATCTGAGCGCATGGACCAACAACTGTTGCATCCAAAGGAAAGTGCATGAGTATTAACCCTTTGGAGTTGCACATGAGAGAGGTATTTGCAAAGTCGTGAAGTCCTGACATCATCAGAACCGTCCATTGGAAGGGATGCGTGGCGAGCGATCAACATTTCACTAACTCACACATCAAAGAAGTCAACAAGAATAGTTACAAGAGCTCACGAAAGCCAAGTTCGCAACTTAATAGTGGTTGTTAGATCTAGAGGAGTTCGAGACATTGATTGGGTGCTTCGAAATATCGACATTTCGGAAGTCAGGAATGTGGAGAAAGTTGTGACTTGGAAGTCATAAGTTGCGAAATCCCGATTTGCGAAGGAGAATCTGGACCATTGGATCTAGAGGGGGTACGTGTCAATGGGTTGGGAGATCCAGAAGGAGGTGGAGGTTGAAGTGTTGAGAGTCGTCGATCTGCGAGGGGACACTTATCACCAAATCATGAGCTCCAGAGAAAGTTATCTTGGAGTTTCAGTTTTGAGAACTAAAATAGCCGAAGCCCGAAGAGCCAAAGAGTTGAAGTGTCGGGGAGCCGAAGAGATGAAGCGCCAAAGGCCAAAGAGATTATGGACCATCATATCTAGAATGGACACATGGTGAACGATTGTGAACTCCGGGAGAACGTGAAGGAGAAGTTTGAGTTTTGAGATCGTCGAAGCCTGAACAGCCGGAGGAAACGACGGTTTTGATCTAGGTTGGACAGGTGTCACCGGATCATGGATTTCAGAAGGATTCATTTCGGAGACTTGTGGCTGCTGAGATTTTAAATAGACGAAGTCTAGATAGCCGGACTGGCTCTGAGCCGTCAGATCACCTGAAGTGAATCTGAGCCGTCGGACCAGGAGAGGAGACGTGGCAGAAATCTGTCAACTCCAGGTAAAGTTTTGGAGCGATTCATAATCGTCGAATTTAGGGGAGACATGGAATGGATCCATGCATTGTGGAAAGATTCTGCGCATTTGAGGAGGATAAAAAGGATTTGAGATTTGAGATCTCAGAAGTCTGGAAGCTCAAAGGAGATCTCGACTGTCGATCGAGGAGAGGGTCATTGGACCGTTGATATGAGTTGAAAGGTCGAACATTTGAAGGAGGAGCAGAGCCGTTGATTTATGGGACAGGTGTTCATAGATTATTAACTCTGGGAGATTGACATATGGGAGGAGCTGGGTTTGAGATTTCAAACACCGGAGGTTCGGAGTTGTGAAGAAGATCACAGTCGTTGATCGAGGAGAAGTAGATCTGGTCCCTCGATTGAAAGGCACAGATCTAGAGTGACGATCGGGAAGGATTGCGGGGCCAGGACAAGCTCGAAAGTTAACATTCCTTGAGCGGGCCGCAATTTCAAACACGGTTTTGACAAGGAGATACGTGGCAGCACGAGGAAGATTGCGAGGCAAAAAGCAGGTTCATCTAAAACCACTCTTTCTCGCGCCCGCAATCGTATAGTTCTGCAAGGTCATAGCCCAAGGACATATGAGGGAAGGGGATAGTAAAAAGGAGCTAGGGATAGTAAAAAGGAGCTAGCACCCGTAAATTGAGAAGCGCCCAGAGCATGCAAAGACTGAAGGTGCGGGTATCACAGGACCTGTGCCAAAGGAAGAAAAGAGGTCTATATAAAAATTAATCAAGATTCATTCAGGAGCCCGAAGAGTCAATACAACTCAATGACTGAAACAATCCAGAGACCGGGAAGTCACAAAACCCCAGATGAAAAGAAGAGCTGCATCAAATGCCCCCCATCCTCATATATTTATTAATAAAACAAATAATTAAAATAAATATTTTGACAAATAACAAAACTTTTTTATAATTTAAAAAATATATATTTTATATTGATAAAAAGGATGAACATGAAATAAAAATCCCTTGAAATTCCAATTTAAAAGAGGGAAAACACATTATTAAAATAAATATTTTAACAATCAAAAAATATTTTTATAATTAAAAAAATAGTTTATTTTGTATCGATGAAAAAGGTGAACATGAAATACAAATCCCTTGATATTTCAATTTAAAAGAATTATTTGGAAAACATATTATTAAAATAAATATTTTAACTATCAAAAATATTTTTTATAATTAAAATAATTTTTTTTTTTATTAATGAAAATGATGAGGATGGAATACAAATCCTTAACATTCCAATTTAATTATAAAAAATAAAAAATAACTAAAAACCAAACCAAATTTATTAATTTTAAAACTATGATGTTGATCGATTGAATTGGTAGGAAAATGTATGACATTCTTAAAAAAAAAAAAGTGTGAATTTGAGTTATAGACTTCTATAAATTAGCTACCACCTACACTTGACATGCGTTCATATCCCATTGGCTTTTATCAATGAAATCGGTGTAGTGGTGGAGAGTAATTGTATTCTTCAAAATATCAAGATCTTTAATCATCTTCCTTTGGAAGCTTATTATTTTGAGAAACTAGTGGAATTTGTCGACAACATGTAATATATGGGGATATACACATAATGTTTACTCATATGAGAAGTTGAACAAGTCTTTGAGTCATTTTAAGGTATGCTAGGAGAAGTTGACCAAATATTGAGTCCTTGTTATTATTGAGTTATAACTTAAAATGTGGAATGATTTCTAACTTTCTTTTTATTGTTTTTATAGGTAATAAAATGTCAATTTGTAGTTTTAGGGTTGTGATATCTTTTTATGTTTTGTTATTCATACCCAAAGTAAGTACCTCATAAGTCTCATTGATTAAGGCTTGTCATAATGACCACGAAAATATGTGTAAAGACACTAACTTGGTTAAACATTTACATTTGATATTAGTATCTTAGTATATGTTGATATTAGTATCTTTGTATATGTTGTTCCATTATTTGCATTGGTATTTCTATACATACACTAATTATTCCATAGGGTTTTCATTTTGCATTTAGATTGACATTGCAACCCTCTATTAATGAATCTTAACTCAAATCCTCTTATAAATTAGTTTTTATATTTTTTTATTAAATTTTTTGTATGACCACTCAATATCCTCTCAACTTTGACATACCATGCACCAAGGATTTTATATTTCTATTAAATCATAAATGGACACTCAAAATAATTTAAACAACCCTAATTTAAATTAACATCAATTGTTCATTTCCATACTTAATTTCATTCTTTTCTTTATCATATGATTAACTCAACCATCCTATGATCACTACATTTCATCCGAGAAGACCCATAACCTCTTCTAACCAAGAAACTATTTTCTATGGTTTTTTTAAAGCATACCTTAAAGTTCAAACCAAAGTCGGGGGTAATTTCAAAGCGTCTCAACTACAAAATGGAAGTAGCAAAAATTATCATTAAATAAACATTTTGTATCAATTCGCTATTAAAAATCATCATACTCTCGTTTAGAGACATGCTATCAGAGATGTTGAAATGTTGTTTTCCAAATTCTACTAAAATAAATAATAATATAAATTTATTAATTTAATTAATTAATTAAAAAATCACAACATTACTTCACAAGAATTAAAATATGAAAAAAAAAAACAAACAAAACACCCAAATTACCAAAACCTTATATCAAGAGGGGAAAAGCAAACACAATATACAAATTCTTACTATAAGAGTTAAATGATTAACAACAACACGTTCTATTCAACACGTTGTCTATACATTTGACTTTTTAAAAATTTTTATCAGAATTCGGTGAAACAGATTTTGGTGAAATCTCCATTTTCTATTGTTTAAATTGTATTTTTGAATGTATAAATGGATTCAACACCCTGGAAATCTTCATTTTCTATTGTTTAAATTGTATTTTTGAATGTATAAATGGATTTTGAATGTATAAATGGATTCAACACCCTCGAAAATGGATTTTGAATGTATAAATGGATTCAACACCCTGGAAAATGGATATTCAACACCCTGGAAAATGGATTTTGAATGTATAAATGGATTCAACACCTTGGAAAACTCTCAGGGAACTTGAATTATGCAGAATCTGCTTTGCTGAGAAATCCGATGCGTGATTCCCATTCTCCTCAAATCTTCAGAGACGAGAAGGTGAAAAATAAGCAATCCGTTGCCTGGATTTGAACCCGGGTGGCTTGGGTGAAAACCAGGTATCCTAATCGGACTAGGCAACAACAGAACTGTCTAGTATATTTACATATGTTAATACCTGATATCATAGTGAGTCAATAATTCAAGGATACCCTTTGGTTTCTGTTTCTCGCTCGTGGATAACCTTTAATTTTAAATTCTATTTATCGCACCTCATGAGAGTGTAGGTTGTTTCCTTCAATTTGTGTTTATCCCATCGTATTAGTTTGTGGTATGTTTCATTCTTTTGGTGGAGTACTACAATAAAAGTGTGGGGAGAACGTATAACCTAGAGGAAATGTTTTTTGTCATAAGTTTGAATGATTCTAATAGTTAAAAATATGTGTTTCCTTTTATGAGATCACAAATTCAAATCTAGAAAAAATAAAGTATGTATACTCCGTAAACATATACAATTATTTTAAACTTATTTACCCTTATTTATTCAAGCCCCATAAATAAGATATAAATGCCTTTAGCAATTCTTACGATTTTGATATAAATTATCTTAATTTTTGACCAATTCTTGAATTAAAATATATATAATTAGAATCTACAAAATATTACTTTAATTATTCAATTTAACTTTTCTAAATGAGAAAAGAATCTTACTCTTTCTATTTAGTCATTGCATTTATGTGAAGGTTTCTTTTCTTTTCCTTTAAAAATCTTAATGACCATTTTCAAAGATAGACTAAGATACATTTTCAACTTTCAACCTCCAAATAGTATAATCTCTACCACCAAATTTGTGTCAACTAAAAAATATTAACACTTACCTTAATAACAAGATTTTACAGTGAATTCCAAGAATAAAAAATTAACTTTATTTTTTGCTCGTAACTATAAAAGAAAACTTTAAAATTCTAATTAAAATTTAGAATATATAAGAAAAAATATTATTAAAAGAGAGTGTCCATAAATATCACAATTCATGTGTGGATAAAAGATGAATTATATATAAATTAACAAAAAATAAAAAGTTGTACATTTTAAAAATAAATTTTTAATAATTTTTTAATCATATCAAGCATATATCATATTAGAGTTGTTTATACTTTTCTAAAATGAATATTTCCAAATAATTAGTGTTTTTTAGGACATTATAAGTTCAAATCTAAAAGGGGTAGACATCATAAGTTCAAATCCAAAAGGGGGTAGGGTATGTATACCTTTGTAAACTTTAGCAATCAAATCCCTATGCAGAGGGGGTCCCTTGTCCCACAAATAAGGGCGTTTCATATACCAATTTGGTGTATGGCTTGGCGATGACCTTAAAAATTAGATTATTATTATTGTTATTCATTTTGAAAAAATATGTGTGTATGTGTGTGTTGATTGACGGAATCAACAACTAGTCAAACACGTACTCGTGTGACACAAGATCGTGTTATTCGACTACTACCACTATAACCTCCATGCATGCCAACACGACCGCTCACTTAATACACAAGATAAATCAAGCGTTTCGAAGTGGTGACTTCACATAACAAAATACCTTAACAATACACTCCATTACCTACTATTCTACAACTAAAAATATATATAAATAAATATTAAAATAAATTTTATATTTTAATAAAACAAATTAACACAAATTTACTTCACTAACAAAACCAATGAAAAAAATAAAACTTAAAAAAAAAAAGTCTTCAATTCCAAGCTCCAATAAAAGTGTGTTTTCCTTGATCCTTTTAATCATAACCTTGAGAGTTAAATTGAATTCAAAATACCATGTAAAAAAATGAAAATGGAGAAGATGAGCAAATTGTATTCAAATATTAAAAAACAAATTCTATTAATAAATAAATATTATTCACACAACTTCCTCATAAAAACTGCAACTGTGCAAAATCACTCTCAGATTACATGTTGCATATATAATTTCAATTTATTCCCATTGAAAGATAAGGTTGAAAGAGGTTATCTCCCATCAAAAAATAAGGATGGAAGGGGTGCTTATATCTTATTTGAATTATTCTCTATGGATTCCAACACATTTTGCCTCACCGAATCAATCTCTTATGAATCAATCTCTTATATAATTTATATTGATATTTTTTCCAATATTCATCCCATGTCTTATTCAACACATTTATAAACATAAGTATAAACTCATACTTAGTTGCCTCTCGTTTTTAAGCACACCCACTCATTGATGTGGGTTCTAACCATGAACTCATTACCCCTCCTATTGGAGGAGCACCCGTTATTAAGGTGGGTTCTAACTTAGATTCCAATCTAAATGGGAATTTAAAATACATTTATCCCTGTAATCAAAAATATATTATTTCAAAACCTACCTATAACTAGCACTATAATTGCAAAATGTATTAGATGTTGGACGAATACTCATCATTATAATATGTGAAAAGTGATAAGGAATTGTATCAATAGTCATACATACGGTAATGGAAGTGGAATTCGATTATATAATAAGTATAATGTTAATGACTTGGCGAAGAGGAGAAAAATTTATGTATATGTTGTGGGATAATATTGAGTGCCAATAATTTTGAAAGAGACTATGAATTATATTGAGTGATTTATCTTTGAATTTTTTAAGATGAATTAAGTATGTTTAGTTTGAAGTGCTGAAGCATATATTTTATATGTATATATATATTTTTTTAATTATATTTTTCATTTAAAGAGAATTTAAAATATATTTTATATGGTGTAAGATGTATAGTTGTCAAAGTATGTGCTCTTATTTGTAGATATCACTAAATTGTTTATAATTTTACCTACTATTTATCAACAAGATAATCTTGAAATTAACATGTCCAAAGGACTTATAGTGGACTTACATTACATTTCATCAACACATCTATCAAGTAACCAAATCAAAGCATATTAAAAAATTACAATGAAATCCACCCACAAAAAAAAAAATTAAAGTTCAAAAACATTTGTGGACATGGAGGAGACTAAAAGCCCCTCCGTGTATTCATCTTCAAAGATCTGACTTTCCATCCACTGTAAGCCATGTTTAGAAAGGGTATTAACTTGAACATTGAGCTCCTTGTAGACATGCTTGAAAGATACCTCTTGAAATTGCCTTGAAATCTCCTTCAAATGCTTAGCCAATAGGGACAAACCAATACTATGGACCCGGAACTGATCTTGTGTCCAATTTATAGTGAGAGATTAATCCCCAAAAATATGAAGCCTAACAACCCTTGTGTTAATTTCTAATTTCATAAATAAAAGTAATGCCTTGAATTTTCTAACATTATTTGTTCCTTTTTCTCAAATTAGCCTTTGCAGTGAAGAAATGAATCTAGTGGAAATAGAAAAAAAAAACCCAAACTACATGTCTGCTCTAGCCCTTGGCAGGCCCCATCAAAGAAACTCCAAGCATAAGACCTATCCATCGAAATTTCTCGCACAACTCGCCGCTCCTTTATACTCACATTAGGTTTGTAAACTGATAACAAAGTCAATACCTCAATAGAGATTTGAAAATATGGGATTGGTTTATTTTTTAATAAATTAGAGTTGCGGGCCAACCAAATTCCCCAAGTGACTAAGAATGGAATTTCCATAAAAGGATTCAATTCTCTCCTTATAAACCACTCTTGGAAATTCATATCCATAGTATCTTTATGCCACAAATTCTAAAAATCCAACAAAGTCTCAAAATCCTTCTAGATCTACATAGAGAATGGACAAGACAAGGAAATATGGGTGGTACTCTCCTCATTTTCTTTAAACACAAAGAACACCTTCCAAGGATGATTTTTTTCCTCTTTTGAAGTATTTCCCAAGTCAATACTTTATTATTCAAAATCAACCACATGGAAAATATACTCTTAGGTGAAGGCTTAACCTTCCACAATTTTGACCACCACCATATGATCTCAGTAAGGTCGAGGGATTGCAAAGATAGATAGCCAAGCTTCATAGTGTAGTCACCCTTAGTCTTGTTCATTTCCCATATTAAATTGTTGGGATCCACACTCAACCTTATATGGGCTCTTATAAGTTCAATTAGAAAGGAATATAATCCTTGAATCATCTCATAATTTATCCCTAATTCTTAAGATGACATCCAACCTTGAGACCATAGGGTAGTTTCAACTAGATTCCTAACAATATTTAGTGTACACCTCCCCAAATCCTACAATGGTAAGACTGGATTTTCAGCAAGAGATACCTCCTAGCCACATCCCATGATTGCATCAATGTCTATCCTCACCTATGCCCCATTTCCAACCCTCAATTCCAAGTACCTACCAATCACAATGAAGGCTAATGTCATGGAATTCCATTGATCTGACATGTTTTAGATACTTTTCCACTCCATTCTTAGTCAGTCCAACAGGGAATTTGGTGCAACACATTTATGTATTATGATCCTCATCCAAAGACTATCCTTTGTAAGTAAATTCCATAGGGACTTTGTAGCTAAGGACCAACCAAACAAGTGAATATCTTTGAGTCCCTATCCCAATTGACATTTAGGTGTATATATTAGCTTCCATATGGATATGTGAGTTCCCTTATACTCACTACTTCCTTTGCATAAAAAGTTAAAACAACATTTATCGATCCTTTCCAAAACCCCCTTTGGGATATGGGCTAAAGTGTGCTACAAGACCGGAGTTACCTCTAATACAAATTTTACCATAACTAACCTACCCTCGTGAAAATCCACCTATGCACTATAAAGAAATGTGATTTTCAATCCTTGTTAAAATACCACCCTAATCAACTTTACCATAATTTTTGGGTTTAAGAGTGAAGCCAAAGGTATTTTACCCCTTCATTAATATCAAGATGATGAAAATGAAATATTTTTTCGCTCCTAGTATTCTAAGTGTCATCCAAGCCAAATGTGAACAAAGAATATTTATTCTCATAAATATCCATACTAGTAGTAGCACAACATATTTGTAAAATATCCTTGAAAACCTGGCTTTCACCATCATTACTAAAACATAAAATAAGTACATCATAAAAAAAGGAGATGTGTTAATGTTTCACTCCCTACCTCGATGCATAAAGTTTCCTTTGTCTCTTAGCCTTCTTAACAAACCTACTAATTCCTTCTACCACCAACATGAAGAGGTATGGGGACAGAGGGAAACCTTGCTTGAGCTCTCTAGAATTGATTAAAGAAAGAAGAGGAAGACCCATTTATCAATGAAAAAAGAGAGTAGAAGACACATACCCCATAATCCATTTTACCAAAGGAATATAAAACCCTAAATGAATCAACAGAAGCCAAAGATATAGCTAGAAGACCCTATCATAAACTTTGGATAGGTCCAACTTTATAACTGCAGTAAGAGACTGAGAGAGATTGATAGTGTGGAGACCCTCCTAAGAAAAGACCATGGCTTCATGAATTTGCCTCCCCTCAAGAAACACAAACTACTCAAGGGATATAAACCTAGAGATAATGATCTTAATACTAATGGAAATGATCTTAGAAAATATTTTGTACACCCAACTACATAATTGTATTGGCCTAAAACCATTGAATTTATCCAGACAATCAGACTTAGGGATAAGGTCTAGAAATATGGAGTTGATTCTCCCAAGAACCTTCTCGACAATATAACCTCTTCCAATACCCTTAATAAATCTTCCCCAATCAACTCAAAGAATTCCAAATAAAATTCAACAATCTTCTCATCTAGGACAATACTTTTATCCTTTTCAAATATATTTAAAACAACAAGAAATTCCTCCCTAGAGACTTCCTTATACACATTTTCATTATCCTCCTCATCCACCATCCTAGGAAGATAAGTATCCAATCTAATTGTTTCTCCTATGCTTTCCCTCTCGTGTTCCTTAAAAATATCACTGAAGTATTGCACCCCTACATCTGTCAATTCCTAAAACCCTTGCACCTTATCTCCTTCTCAATTATATAGTTCGTAGATGGTAATACAACTTTTCCTAAATATGGAACAATTATGGAAAATTTGATTCATTATGGCTTGGCCCTTACTAGATTGAGGGTGAAACGGGTGTGAATTTTTCCCATGTTAGTCATTTGGATGAAGAAATGCTACCACTTCCCATGAATGGGTAAATTTTCAAGTACTACTTTTCTGGTGGCAATTAGTGTCATCATAGTCTCATAGGAGTAGGAATAAATAAACTCATTTGAGGATTAGTTTAGAATAGGTGTTTGTTTTCCATGCATATAAATTAATATCTTGTTTAGGAGTAGTTGTTGGTTTTCATGCATTGCTTTGACATTTTAGATCATCATTGTGTTTATATTATTTTATAATTCCATGCAGTTGTTTTTAAATTTTCTTTGACTACATTTATTGTGGACTGGGGTGATAATCTCACCATGTTTTTGGCTCTACTAATCTCTTTGATGTTGAGCATTAGCAATATTTGATGATGGATGCAGATTGTAATAAGTTTAACCAAGATTTTGGAGTTCTCAAGTACTCCTCTTCAAAGAGCACTTGTCCCCATGTTGGAGATAGTTGTTACCCCTAATATTTCATGAGGATATTGTGATCACATTTCCAGGCTTCCAATATGCACACCATTCTTTAGTGACATGATGTTATATTTCACACAATATGTGAGCACTCCAGGATTGTCAGTCTGAGTACATGGATGAGGATATCTTTCATAGATTTTTTTTCATGATCTTTTTCTTTACATGGTGGATAGGCCCCAACCTTAATGGTTCCATGATGGATGTTAGCATGACATTTGACCTTTTTTTCACAACTTGATTGATTCTGGCCTTTGATGATGGATTCTAATTTTGGGCAAATGATGAGAGAACCCTAATGATTCAATTGTCTATTGTGATCCCACGGTGATGCTTTATGTATCAAACACTACTATATCTCATGTTCTTTCTCACATTTGATGATATTTCTTTCTATATGGGTCATGAACATGATGATCATTGGCGTAATATGATAATAACTCATAACACACTAAATTCTTGTCCTCTAGTTGGTTGTATCATGGTGTGTTCATAATTTCCCTTTAGATAGGTGTTGTCACCTTTTGAGTCAAGTTGTAATACTAGTGACCTGGATAGGTGTAGCATGTCATTTTCTCTAGCTATCTTTCACACCTTGTCATTTTGTTGTCATTTCCATGCATATCCATCATTTCCCTTTTTGTGGTTGACTTATCATATGTCATGTAGCCAAGTCCAAAGTGAAAAAAAAAAATCGTCTGTATGAAAAAACCTAAGTAAAGTCAAAAGAGATAAAAAATGTTGAGGTTGAAGAGACCACAAAAAAAGGGTCGTATTATATGCATGATCCATTCCACCTTGCAATAAATCCCAATTTTTCCAAGTCCCTTTCAAAAAAGGATAATACAAAGAAAGAAGGGACCAAGCAAATAAAAAAAAATGGGTAGTAAGAAAAAGAGGCTCAAGGATTGGTAACTCAATATCATGCGGTTCCTTTAAAGGCACACATGTGGAATAACAAATGTAACCCCTAGCTCTTGAAATCTAATGGAAATATCTTCTACACTCATCCTATGTGACATTGAGGGTAAACTCGTGAAAACTCATTTTCCATGTCATCACATTCATCATATCACATGCACCTAACTTAGATTCCTAGGAAATCCTTATTGTCTTAGGGGTTGTCACGTGTAATAGAGGTTAATGATGTCCACACCATGGTTAAAATTAGGAAAGGGTAAATATTAAATGAGTCATTGAGAAGTTAAAGGATCACTTAATGTTTCCCCACCTAATGACACATATATAGAGGCATGACCCATCAGTTTGAGGTGGTACCCTTGCATTGTGCACACATGTCTCCTTATCTTGCTCACTTTCATATTTTGAGGGGATGTCGTATTATTTATATGGGGCGGGCCTCATTTCTTGGAACCTACTTGCATGTATGGAGTTGTTTAGGTTACCTTGGAGAATTTTGAGGGGACGACCATCTTTCCTTGTCATGGATCCACACATGTGAGGTCTATTGGAGCTATTTGAGGAATATTTTTACATATTGATTGGGTTGACCTCCTTGAGGATGGTATATATTATTTTTTGACCAGATCTATTGTTCTATTTTTAAGGGGGAATCCACTTTATTATCTCATCTATTGGATGGAGGTTGTACATGCGGAATTATTCCACCATAAAATAGTGTTGTTGACTTATCCTCTCATGTTAGTTGGACGATATTAGTCTTGTGAGCATAGATCTAGGGTTAGTTGTGGATTTATTGCTATTTTATGGATGGATTTATTGAGTTAGATATCTATAAATAAGAATCTCCTACATATACAATTGTTGTTGGAAGTTCTCTCAAGATGATATGACCCTAAGGTGGGGCACATATGGGGATAAGTGTATATGACATGAGCCCAAGAGGGGAATATATTGGGTTAAATGTATATGTAATGGTGTAAATGAATATGTAATAGTGGTTAGCCTAATAAAGGGTCCACATGCACAATTTGTGAATAGGTGTATATAGAGATCATGTAGCATTACTAAGGACATGTGATTTGTAGGTATGAATGGATTGGGATATTTGGAGGAGGCTCTCTTATTCCTTAAGGAGTTATTGTGCAAATAATCTCTCTCATCTATCTTGGATTTGTGCTCCATGATAATATTTTGTGTACTTTATTTTATTATTCTATCTTGAGTATTTGTTCCATAACATTTGGTTTCCGAGCATATGATCCTAGGGTTTGGCTCCTTCAAATGAGTTACCTTGGTACTTTCAGTATAATTTTTTTATGTGAAGTTTCAAACAATGATTTTCTTTTATATGGAAGTAACATAATGATATACCTATGGTAAAAATTTCAATTTTTTTCTTAGTATACTTTCATAGTTATAGCCTATGGAAATCAAGGTTTTTGACTAGTCCTAAAATTAGTCTCAAACATGTGTTCTTGGTAAAACAATCATAAATTTTTTACTAGGGCATATTAGATAGAAAAACTTTTAGGATCCTAAGAATACATAAAATAGAACCTATGGATAAAATTTTATATTCTAATTCTTTATAATTTTCAATTTAAAGTCTATGAAAGTTAGGGTTTTATACTAGTCTCAAACTGTTGTTTTGAGTAAAACAATCATATTGTTGGGGATTAGTTGTAACCTGATATGAAAGAAAATAATAGAATTGTAGATAATAGAAGAGGGATACGTTTCAAAGATAGAAGGTGGTGTCTGAAGACACTGTTACAACACTTAAAAATAACACAATGTGATCAGAACATCACAATGCATATTGAACATGTACACCATGTTCAACATTGGCATACAACACACATATGCTTCTTGTGACCCATTAGTTCTGTTGTTATAGCTTCAATATCTAACCAACTTCCTTGGAATCATGAATATCTTGTCCACATATAACCATCGGTGGTTAGAGTTGACTTCATCAAATCCACACTATCTAGTCAACTTGACAAGGATGGTCAAGCCGACTTTCCATATGTCCAACTCGTAGTCGATTTCTCAATTGGTTGATCCATCGACCATCTATATTTGAATGCTATTCGATTTTCTGACTAACAAAATTGTCGACTACTCGAATGACTAATGTACATATCTAGTTGATCATTCTATAAATTGTTCCTAGATGTTGGTTGATTGCATGACCAATTGATTCTAGGAGAGGTGTGATGAACCATCAAAACCTAAGATTCCAACATCCCCCCAATCAACACATGGCTTTGGAGATTAATGAGGTGAAATTAATTCAATATTACAACCCCCATAATTGCATCACTACTACATATTGAAAAATTTGTGACGACCACTTGTGACGAAAGTAC
>CBVK0100387275.1:0-27044 GCA_900067695.1 Picea abies | reverse complement strand
CATTTTTAGAGCCTAAATTCATGGAGGAAGTTGGGGATGGAAAACTAACTCCCCCACTATTTAATCAAGGCCATTTTGAGGCCAAGGGGACATCTTTTGAGAGCAATTTCAGAGCAGAGATGTTGAAGCAAGCCGAGTCAAAGCCAATTTGAGGCAGGAAGACCGTTGAGGAGGAGATGCTGTCGAACGATTTTTGAGAGCTCGAGACATCCGATTTAGGTGCCGTAAGTTGTGCATGGTTCCAGAGATCTGAGCGAACAAGACCAGATTATTCTAGAGACCATTCGGCATTGTAAATATGTACTAATAAGCTTTCAAACAGAAATAAAAAGCCTCCCCCACAAGAGAAAAGGCCCGGAGATGTAGGCACAGTTACCGAACTCCGTTATCAACCTCTGTGCATTATGGTTTGCTATTTTTCATTATGTTTTCAGATCTGAAAATATGTTAATGGCTGTATAATTCATTTATTTTCTTGCTCTTTCATTAAGTTTCCCAATGGTCATTTAATGCATGCAAATAATAACTCAACCATAAGTCATTCAAAAAATCCTGTCGGATCACTGGATGGAAGGGATGGAAGGATCATAGAAGAGATTTAAAGCCAATGATATGTCATCAAGATTAAATTTACAGAGGATATGATAGACCCTTGTCAAAAAGTCTTCTGAAGATGAATCACTGTTGATTAGCAAAGTATGAAATTCTTCACATAATTGATCGAAATCATAAATTTCAAAAGCATCTAGAAACTCATCTACAAATTGAAACCAATAAAAAATGTGACATGCTGGAAAGGATTCAAACCAATGTTTGATCCGACCTCTAGAAGTAAAAGTGAACAGTCTGCATAAAACTCCTAAATCTGAGATGTCATGTTTGATGCATTTGCACCAAAACTTGTTAAGGTGGTATTTAGCAGATATATTGCCTTCACCATCAAAGGTTAGTTTGGACAAGCAAGAGACTGTCTCATTGGGAACATCGGGTAATGAGAAGTTGAAAGCATGTTCCAACACAGTGATTTGGGGTGCCATGGGGGAAATTGAATACATTTAAAATAATGGATCCTACAAGGTCGGCTTGTCAGTCGACCCTCCTTCTAGCACCATTTGTTGACGGGAGAAAATGAACGCTCGCCAACTGGAAGAGTGGATCCGGTCCGGGGTTGTCTAAATAAACGAAGTCGTTTGGGATAACCCACCCTGACGGGTTTAGAGGCTCCGTTAGCCGATCTAATTCCTAAGAAAACAAAAGAAAACTACTCTAAATGAACTAATCTAAATAAAAATAACAACTAAAACGAATTAATAAACAAATCTAAACTACTAATATACACAATTTACTATCTAATACTATAATAACTCTACGAAATTTAACATTCAACTATCAACAGAATTAAATCTCAATCACAAATGTACAATATTTACAAATTACAGATTTAAATTAAAACCTGCAAAAATCATTTGTAATATGTCCTAAGACAACGAAACTGTTTTTGATTTTTATAATTTTATGAGAAAGAAATTGCATAACGAAGAACTAATCTAAGCTAAGAAACTAAAATAATAATTCTAACTAAGAATCTAATATATATATATATATCTGAACTACTTAAATAACACTAATAAGCTAACCTGTGATAATGCTTTCCAAGTTGTCCTGTGTAAAGAATCCAGTTCAGTTGTTCGATGGGAGGAAACTCACAACAGATCCTCTGCAAGCCTCTAGTAAATAGTAAGCAGCAACGCTCTTTTGAATATCGATAACAGAACAAACAAGACATGAAAAGTTATAGCAATCTTATAATTTACAAATCTTCACATTCAGATAAATCCTTATGCAAAATTTGTACATGACAATTCAATTAATGATAAGATAAACCTGTATTCATTAAACTAAACTAGAGTGATTGCTGTATTTTTAAATAATGAAAGAGATCAGATATGGATAAAACATTAATCAAGCCACATCAACCTGCAGTAGATTACGATAGCTAAAGTAGTCTATAATCAACTACAAACTGATACGAATAAAACTTAAAACAAAAGCTTGATATATTGAAAGCGAAAGTTGTTACAAGACATCAACTTTCATCTCAGTCTGTATCATAAATCCATAATCTGGTTCTCCCACAAGTGAGGATGATTGTTTTACAAAAAATAACCAGTATTTAAAGAATTCCCAGAGGGTAAAACATCACTGTGGGAATTATCAAAACAGTTTACAGAAAATCTGGAGATAATCTCCCAAGTCTGACTAAAACTAACACCCTATAATAAAATCGTATCACAAAAACATCTCTCAAACTGCCACAACATGCCACATTGATCATTTTAATTCGTATGCACCTGAAAGGGGACAATTGTTGATAAAATTGACAGGAATCTAATTTTTTAAGACTAGCTACAGAATCTGGCGATTCTGTAGCTTGTCTAATTTGAAAATAGAACTGTGTTAAACCAATCCAGAACCAACAGAATTATATTCAAATCTTTAAACAAATATTTGATCACTAAATCAACACAAAGCAAATCTCTCATGACAAAAGTATCCAACTCTATTTGCCAATTTTAAATAGACATAAATCGTAATTGAATCAAAACGAAACTAAGAGGATCATTTTTTTTTAGTTTACAACTACATCAAACCAACCTTCAATGGACATACAAATGACCATTTCTAATCGATGGCATACAGAATCGTCTCAAAATCAAGCCCAAAGAAATGAATCGAGCCAGTTTGGGGCCGACACAGTCGTCATGCTTAATGCAAAATTATATCAATCAAAACACAACTGTGTCCTATTTTAGCAAAGAAATTCTCTGTACAGATCGAACACAATCAAAGCGAAAATATTCTTTCAACAAAAAACAAAAATCTTTTTTGGTAAATCAAAGTCAATAGGATTGTTTTTAGTCTATTAAAAGCAAACAGAACTACTCAAAAGCAAACCCGATTGAAAACAAATCAATCTTTTAAACTAATTCGAGAACAATGAAATCACATTAACCAAATCATAAATGCATCTAACTTTAGCAATCAAATTTTATGTACATGATTCATAATGAAAATGAAAGCAACAGAATGATTTTGAATCTAAACAAATAGAGCTAATCAAAAGCAAACCCAATCCATTATATTAATTCAAGTAAACTCATAAAGCAAAAACGATGTTGAAATACATACCTGGGCAGAAAGAAAATGCTTCTTCTGATAGATTGCTTGATTTTCTAAGGGTTCAACAAGGGTTCAAGAGTGTGAGAGGCTAGACGGGTGAGAGGGGTTCTGAGGCACAGGCCTAGAAAATTCATAGACATTTTAGCACACAGACCCAATACGCACCTTTCAGCCACGGAGAAGATCTGAAACTTGACCTCTAAAACATGAGTTAGATCTCTGTAACAACTCGATTTCTAAGGAAACCGCCCGTATTGACGGTAAAGGGGATAAATTCGGTTCTGGATTTTCAAGGGTTTGATCATATTAAAAACCGTTTTCCCAAAATCCCCCACACAAAAACGTGTCTCTGGGAGGCAATTACGGGGGCAGTCTTCTCTAACAATCAAACAATAACTGACTCTGAACACCATGGGGGTTAAATTCGCCCTACAGGAACTAGGAGAGAACACACAGCAAGCCAGGATAACAGACAAGGGTTTGAACATGGTATGCTTAGAGATTTTCCCAAAACTAACAAAGATAACCCACGATAGGGGGAAAGAATTAATGAACGAAAGTGTGAAGGTGGTGGAGCTAGCTCAACCCATGCAAAATAGTCATTTCCCACAGTACAACCGACAACGGATATAACTATTCAAATATTATTGTTGCATAGGTTAAAAACCATGCCATTCAATCAACCAATGAAATCTATGGTAAGTAGACCAAACATTTGCACGAGAAATAGTTTTAGCATAGTTTTAAAACCAAAGCAATAGTTCGAGAGCAACACCAAGGGTTCGACCATATCAAAAATGTGTTTTCATGAAATTATTATACCAAGGGTGAAACCACAATGTCAATGAGTTTTCATGAAACCAATGTGCCAACGAATTTGATCAAAGCACATCAAAACACCAATAATCAACGATTGAATCACAATCCTTAAGAAATCATCACAAACTTATAAAAATTGAAATCATATTAACAACGAAAATGCCAAATGAGTAAAGAACCTTGGGGTCTTGCCAACTATATAATGATAATTAAATCTGAAACACAATGATCATATAGACAAAAGAGATCATAACAATCCAGCGACGTTTTTAATATGACTTCGAAATCAAAGTTTTCATGCTTACAGTCGTGAAAACAAGAACAAAGACAGTTGTGCAAATGCACGAAATAATATTGTTATTTCATTCAAGGATTGTGACGAAAATCAAGGTTTGCAAAACACTGGTGTAGGCATCTTATAAGGATTGGATAAAAATGTGAATTGGCTGCCAACAAGTGTATACTACTAATTAAATGTTTTGTTAAATTTTACTAGTTTTGGGGTCTTTAAGTCAAGTAACCAATACTATATATATAGAAAAGCAATATATTTACGACTCAATAACTTGAGTTTATTTTTCATTAAAAAAAAACATTTTTAAAATATCAAGAATTTTCACTACCGACTGTAAAGTTTGAAAATTAATGTATTTATGATTCGTGGAATTGGGCTTATAAGTTTATCCGCTTACAAGTTTGCAATTTTTTTTACTAATTTAATATATATATATATATATATATATATATGATGATGATGATGATGATGATGTTTTAGTAATTTTGGGGCATCCCCTTTCGTATATGATAATTGTCTTGAAAGTGGTACTTCAAGGTGGACTAAAGTGTCATCTATAAACTTTGAGTGCTACGGTGCCTTGTCCATCGACCATATGCATCCAACAAGTGTACCCAAGTGTGTCTAGTGCATTGATAATTAGTTTAACTTTACCAATGTTGAAGGAAATGTATTCCCTACCCATAAATTTAGGTAATGAGAACCATTCATTACTTATGAATTTATCACTTAGAAATATTTTCCACCATAAGAGATTCGTTAATACTTAACGCAAGTATTTATCATCACTTTAGAAAAAAATCATACATTCATACACATAAAAATCATACACTTTGAAATTCATACCTTCATCAACATAAAATGAAGAAACAATGATATGAACATAAAAAATGTGTCATGAAATGTGTGTGTGTGTGTCTTTGTATTCAACATCATCTAAATTGTACATTTTTTACAAAATGGAACATCGTGCCCAATATAAAAAATGACAGCAAGTGCCCTAACATGGAAAACAACCATATAGTGGCCTATATACATAATGAAAGTAATTTGTCAATCATTGACCACTGCCACCCTCAGGAGAATCATGAAAATCTATATTTCTTCTCTTTCTTGAGGAAACACCTCAAGTGGTTCTAGGTCTGAGCGTGATTTGTTTCTCCAGAGACTACACAAAGAAAAAACATTGTTATAATTTTTTTCCTCAATGGATTGAAAGAAATACAAAATAATACTTTGTGAGTTAACCTAAGACAACTCACAACATATGATATTGATAATCGTGAGGGTGTTACCCTCCTCCACGACCCTAATCTCTCAGCAATACCACCCTACTTCAGTTACAAGGATCAAATACAAAAAATTAAACAAATATGCGTAAAATCAAATTCATGATACATAAAAAAATACCATCAACACATTATCAATATATCGAGCCTCGATGGAGAGTCACTGGCAGGTGGAGAACTTGTTTGTACAAACTCTACTATGGAAACCTCAATGGATGGGGCCAATGGAAATGGTAGTGGGGGTGGGTGGAATATGGTTTCATCCATTCTGGATAGATGTGATGGAAGAGGTTGTGTAGATCGGTGGCCTACAGGTTAATCCATTGGTGATGCATGGAAAAAGATAGATGCTAGGGGTGGGAAGTGATGAACCCCATAGAATATAAGAGTAATGAGAAATGCCTTGTCCTGGAGTAAACTAAACAAGAAGCAGAGCTTAGGTGCCCAGGGAGTGCAATAGTATTGTAACTAGAAAATATGTCTGCAACCTTCATACATATTAATAATATTGAACTATTAGTACCAAATAGTAAAATTAAAAAACATAAATACAAAAAATTTGAGATTTAAATGATAATTAAGTCTACACATGATATATGTGATGTAGGTAACTTGTCCATCCCATATGGACATTCCTCGACATCACTTGTTCCCATGTCCTGTAGAAACACAAGAACATTAAACATTTGAGGATGAAATAAAATAAAGAAATGACAATGGTGAATTTATCAAATGTGACACATACCTATGTATGGGATATGCCCAATGATAAGGATTCCTCTACTACTGCATCATTGGTGGAGATAGGCATTGATGCATCCATGGGTGTAGAGGTTCAACTACATCGATGTAACAATTGTAAACCAACATACAATAAAATATTGATATAAATATACATAATACAAAACAAATATGTGACATTTAAAAATATAGTAATAATTAAGATACTAACCTCCTCCATGAAGTTATGTTGTCCACTAGCCTCCATAGGCCTATAACAGGTCTACCTGCTACTCAAGCATCTTTGAGGTTCACATGGATGACTGCTATGTCCATGTTCCTGTTGATGTTTGGACAACATCAGGAAGACATTCTCCTAAACTAATAATGGATAATATAATTATTGATTATTAAATAATATATAATAAGTAATAATAATAAATAATTATTTATTATCCAAGGTACACATCCCTTCATTGATAGTCTCCATATGTTATCTATATATGGAACACTCATCATTTTAATAATACATATATCATATATCAACTCATTTAGAAAAATCAACATGCTATTAGAGCGGGACTGGGCTTGACTCCCTCATGGGAGGGCCCTAGAAAATGAGATTGGATTATTGTATTGTAAATTTTATACTACATGGTTGTAAGAGATAAATGGTGGCTGCTACCTTATTTTCATAAATGGAAAAATTAACATTGAGCATTCCACTAGAATTCCATTGTCAGTTTGGTCTACCCCACTCATATGGCATGAGTGTCAAAGGGTATGAGACTGTGTCGAAGTCCTAGGAAATTTTGGAAATATAGATACCCTTCCAACCTACCACCTACATGGAAGTAAGTCCACTCTTCATGTTAAAACATGCCTTGGAAAAATATTTTTCCATGGGTGAAATGATGAGTGGGTCATGATTTCCATCAAGCATCTAGCTTGAACAAACAACATTGGCTCTAATCCTATAGATGGATGTGCCCTAAACACTTGTGTCTATCATCACAAAATATTTGTTTACTTGTTTTTATTTTTTATTCAAAAAGAAAAGTTTTTCTAGAATGGGTAAATTCACGTGACAGGTAGTGCTATAAAATCTCAAGAACATTGTTATTTTTCAAGTTTTGAAATCCTAAAATTTACCCTCTCCCAACTTTCACTTGTCAGTTTAAATGGAATATGTACACAATGGAAACAATGGGTAATTAAATAAGAGACCAAAAAGGCATGAAATGAATCGACGAACCTCCTTAGATGACAAGTCTGGAGCTGCAGAGACTAACATCTTGGCTTGAGATAGAATATGTTGAAGAGAAACCAATAGAAAAGGAGGGGGGAAAATGAGTGTTGTATCCTTGATATTAAGGAATTCTCCCTTCCATGATATTCATATGGGATTTGTCATTTCCACTGCCATTGCTTATTGTGAATTCCCACTAATCGATGCCGAAAATTGAAACTCAAAGGCATGGATATGTTTACTCAGGTCCTTCAAATATGTGGATAATTTGCATCAAGAAGGGTTGTAGGTAAACATGGTTTTAGTTGCAAGTTGAAAACATATTGTTATTGAGAAAGTATAGATTTTGCTTACTTTGCTTATTTCGATTACAATTCATACTCATTTTTTCTCGGTTAGAGATTGTAGGAATCCATAGGTGTTTTACTTAACATTTTTCAGAGATGGAATTAATCCTCATGCACTAGCTCTTTGATCCAGGTGGATATCGGTGGCCACCCACCTTTTCCAACTGGCTCAAAACAATTTTCTGGCAATTTTGGCAATTTACTATTTTTAGCAGGTTTTAACTTCCAGGGCCATTTTGAGGGCCTAAATGAAGGTTTTTCGAGATTGAGGCTCTCAATGATAACCAAAGTCATTATTGACCCCCCAAACTGAATCTCCTCGAAGATACCTTTCCAATGAGATATTATACACCTAAAACAAAGATCGTATGCAAAAGTTATGACCCCGGGAAGTTGATGTACTAACTTACCCAAACGGGGCCCACATGACTTTTGGTGTTTCATCTCCTAGGGTTAGGTTTTTGCATGCCTAGGTTTTTTGTCATTCCTTCTTATTGTAAAAAATCCTTCAGAGCCTCATTGTAATCATCTTCTTGTGAATGCGAGTAGCCATCACATTTCTTCTCAAAGATAAGCTGCCACCATTCTAGCGAGTTTTTCACTCTATATTTTTACAGTCTCTATACATTTCTTTCATTAATAGAAATCTTGTATTACTATATATATGTGTTTATGGTTGCATCTCTGATACATTTATGTTATATTATTGAATATCTGTGATATCTTTGTGCATTTCTTTGTTATATATCCGCTCTCATTTAGTGCCAAAAATAATCCGGATCACTCTTTTTTTTCTAAAATCAAATACAATCTCTTCCACTACTCCGCTAGAAAAATAATGATCCTACCCAGAATGGAGTGGGTAAGTAGCTGAGAAGAGGAAGCATATTGGTTCCCTTGCCCAAAAAGGCAAGAAGGGTTAGGAAGAGAGTGGTGGAAGGAAACAAGCATGCCCTTTTTGTGAAAGAGTCGTGTGGCATTTGTTTAGAAGCTAAAATCCCATATGAATTTTTTGATAGGATGGTTTGTTCACACATTTTTTGTTCTAATTGGATGGTCCTACATATCCATAGTAAATTGCAGGAAAATTTGTGCCTATTCATTTCCCCAAACCCAATTTCAGGGAGCATCTAATTCCTCTAAATTTTGAAGTGATCCTTCCCAATCATACTATTAAAAAGTGGACATATTTTCAAGAGAGGTAAATGAGAAGGCATGATTATCGTATTGAGAGAAAATTAGTTATTTCCAAGAGTGATAGAGACAAATGGAGTATACAATGCTCGTAAAATTGAGGGCAAGTGAGTGGTGACTTTCAAGTGGATCTACAAGATCAAGCATGCAACAGACAACAACATCAACATGGCTCCATAAGGTTTTGATGTTTGAGGTAGCATCATGAGACATTCTACCCAAAGGGTTCTGTGTTGACTAGTAGGAGGGAATGTGGACTTCATAATGACATGCCTCAGACTGTCTGATGAAGTAACCGAGACATTGGTTTCATGAGGAAACCTTGATATGTCTTTGGGGACATTGGCTCCATGAGGGAACCTGGATGTGTCCTAGAGAAGACATTGGTTCCATGAGGGAACTACGATATGTCTTAGCATGTGTTCCATGAGGGAACCACTAGATGTCTAGTATGGACACAATTCATGAGTGAAGATTAAGGTTGGACACTTCAGGATATTTGGGTGTCCATTATACATTCATGTACCCAAGGAGAAAATGACCAAGCTAGACCCTTCAGGAAGAAAGAGTACATTTGGGGGGTACCATGAGTCTTTGAAGGCATACTGGATCTACATCCTTGGTCATAGATAGATTGAGGTGAGAAGAGGTGTTACCTTTGAGGAGGAGGTAACCTTCAGGATATCTAGAGGATATCACATGGATATTGATAGTGATAAGTATAAGAGATGGTGCCTGCTCCCCCTCACCCTCCAATAGTTCAGAGGGATACAATTGATCCTATTGATCCAATTGATCCCATTGATCCTATAGGTCCAATTGATGTTCCCATAAATATTTCAGTAGGTCGAAAGAGACATGCATGGGATCGTCAAAATCTGTAGGAGGAAGAAGGACATGAAGCTCCTCGTGTTACCTTCTGATAAAGTGAGAGACCTCATATATATTCATGCCATGATGAAAATATGAGCCACATCATTGATTCTAATCCTTCTTGTTATGAGGAGGCATCTATTCATCCAATATGGAGAGATGCCATGATGGAGGAGTACCAGTCCATAATGAAGAATGATGTGTGGGATACTGTTTCGAGACTTGAGGGGAAGTCTATAATGAATTCCAAGTGGATCTATAAGATCAAACATGTAGCTGATAGAAGCATTGAGAAACAAAAAACAAGACTTGTTGCTAGAGTATTCTCTTAGGTGGAGGGAATAGATTATGAGGAGACATTTTCTCTTGTTTCTTGATACACTTCTATAGGCATGATTATTTCCCTTTCAACACCCATGGTGTTAGTACTAGAAGTCTCACCTAGACTTCTATAGGTGTGTTCCCAATACCCATCATAAAACTTATAGGTTTTTAAAAGATAAGAGTTTATTTCAATGTGTATGGAATGGGTGAGAAGGTCAGTTTAAAACATCAATAGAAAACCTCCACAAAATATACACCAACATGTAAGGCTTGAATAGTCTAAGACCAACATGTTCAATATAAATGGAAAGATGGAAGACTTAGAAGAAAATTGAATATACATGCATTAGGTTACATCAGGTAATTTTGAAACACATATAGTAGAAATCTCATCAAGTAGGAGCCTCCTAATCAATAAGAGAGTACCTTGATAACCCTTGCACCAGTTAAAAACCATTAAATCATGCACTTCATTATGGAAAAAGTACTAGGATGAATCCTTCATCAATAACTAGCATCAAATTAAGATTGAAACACAGATATGACAGTAGGAGAAGAAACTGATCATTAACTATTCAAGATTCTTAAGTATGATACATATAGTAGGGGAGACTCTATTACAACTGAGAGTAAATATATGAGTCTTACAATAGCCACTCTCTTCCTTATTCAAGAGTTACATCCATAATAAAATATCCAAATACATCAAAAATATCTCTAGGAGGACACATCTTTCCCCATGCATTGGATTATGTCCCTTGGAGATATGTGGCAATATATAGACAAACAAAAGTCCAAAAAACTACTACATTTCAAGAAGTTGTCGACAGTATTAAATACAACTGAAGTCAACTCATTGCATCAAGATTTAATGAAGCTGGATTTCAGGTACAAGTGTCCCTTGATGTCTAACTGCCTTGTAAGGAATGATCCAAACCTCCTCAGATAGGTGGCATCCCTCCTATAGTTCGAATTTATCAGATTGTTAGAGTTTGCAGTGCATCTGCAGGATTCACTGCAAACTTTCCTGTAGGTGATGGTTTCATCTTTTGTCCCAAATTGAGAACTGGGTCAGGATGATTTTTGGTCACCAAGTCAAAGAAATTATTTTTCTCCTCAACAAAAAATTTCAAAAAAAACCCAGTGAGTATATTTCAAGATATTATGAAAATACGACTTTGTTTCTTATAATTTGCTGCAAACTATTTTAATTTTAGCAGTTCCCAGTGACTTCAGTAGAATGCATTGTGAACTTCCTGTAGATGCCATTTTTATTTCCTATGACTACAAAGGATTTAAAAACCATGGAGACAAGCTTCAAACCTTTGTTAATTCCTTGTATAACCTCTTAACCATGCAGGATGACTCCCAAAAACAACAAGTGAGAAAAATCATAAACATCATAATATTCTCCTTTAATTGTTGCACTTGTTCCTTTGTTGAGTATCCATGACAACTAAATCAAAACCCCCTTATGATAATAGCTGCTACCAGAGTAAGTGATGAAAAATGACAATTTAGGGTTTTGTTGCTTGATTGGAAATAGTTAGGTTTTTGCTAGCAAGAGGATTCGTGCTTAAATAAATAGTGCAGAAACTGAAAGAGACTGAAAATGAGAAATAGAGGTAAATATAACAACCTAAAACTGAAATAAACACCCAATAGACAAATTTCCAAATGACTATGTAAAACAGAGGGTTTGTAATGCAATTTCCCAATTTGCCGCAAATTTGGAGTTTGCAACAACTAGGGTTTGCAGAGAGTAGGGTTTTGACAATAGGATTTTAGGTAATAGTAATAAAAATAAATAAAGTATATGACATCAAATCCCACTCCCTACTGCAGAGAACCGAGCCTATCATCCCTTCAAGCTTCTGCCATTGAGGGCTTCAGATAATTTGCATCGAAACAATCTGCAGTGTTAGTTCACAACAAATCTACCAACATGCAACACACTCTTTGCAAAAGGAAAAGAAGATAAACAAATGATAAATTATCCTTTTTAAACTGACCCTTTGAAGTTGATTGATGAGGTTTTGGTTCTAAAAACAAGAATCCACCAAGATCCACCTTTGCAAAATCATAATCATGAAAAGATTTGGCACATGCTCTATTTTTGAATTGTTGTGAACCTTAAGAGAGTCTCTTGACTCCTGAAAATTCCATGTGTTAACATAGGGTATGGATACCTCCCAATGAGGCTCCAAGAACATTGAAATTCCTGTGCCTTATCTATCATTTGAATATGATTCTGATTTCAATAGTTGTTCATCTCCTTTCAAGGTAAATCATCTTACAAAAACCAGTTGCTAGTTCAGTTGGGCATGGAGTCATTATTATCTCTCTAATATATAACACACCCTAAAAAACAAATATACATGCTCTAATGAAATATTGTGTATCACACACCCTACTTCTAACCAAATAATTCGAGTTGATTATGTGAATGAGAATTTCCAATGCAACCAAGTAATCATTTTTCTGACACAATGATCTTTTGGTTTGTATAAAAATGAACAGGTGCAAAAATAATAAAGGATCAGAAATGGAATCGACTACTCATACTCATTTTTTCATGTTTATTGTATGTTTAATGATACAACATTGAAATTTTTTGGAAAGGCCATCTCCATGTAACTAGCCACTGTGTCATGAAAGTCACAACAAAACTCTTGATGATGTAGAAGCTTGAACTTCTCATATATCATTTTTTTTCTACTTAAAAGACTAACATCCGCTTGATATCCTTTAATAAGATCATAATCAACACTTATTTCATTATGATCTAGGATAATAAAATTCCCTTTAAAATGTCCATAAGATTTTTGAGCAAAAATCTCTTCAACATCATTTAAAGCAAGGGCATCAGGATTAGAAAATAGAAGACTATCTTCATAAATTTCAACAGTGGGAACATTATTCTCAATCAAAATTTCATTATGTTGGATTGTTTCACTGTCTTCAATAGAATCAAATGCAACATTATCATTCAAAGGATTGTACAACTATATATGTGTTGATGCAAAAGATGGTTCCTCTAAATCATCCTTATAACCATAAAAAACAATAAGGTCTCTATAGACATTTTGAACAAAAAATCCATGACTATAAGAAGCTTCTGATGTAATATCAAAGGTATATGTAATATTAATATCATCAACTGCAATATGAATACACTGTTGACCATCCTTTTCTTGAAAATAAAAAATAGATAAGATTTCATCAGTGAATGAGTCTTCTTGTGCTTCGTAAATATTTAATTTCTCCTAATTATCAATGTATTCATCATAAACTGGAGAAACCTGATAAATTCCTAATGAAAAATATGCATATTTCTATTATTGTATACTATCATCATCAATATGAATTTCAAACATATTTGGAACAACTATTGTATCATAGTTACTACTACTAGAAACATTTGGATAAATGACAATTGCATCTCGAGTATCATTTTCATCATCTTCAATATCAGAATTTTGAAAATCTTCCTATTGTAAAACATAATTAGAAGAAGATACAATAGATAATGAGTCTTCTTCCTCTTCCATAGCATAGTCATCCCCTTTCTCTACACTGCTAAAAGAATCATATACTAAATACTAAGTGTATGATGTATATCCCTCGCAACAATGCTAAAAAAGACTCTCAGTTGGATAACATTTCTTGTAATATGAATAAAAGGTAGCATGAAAATACGTCAAATATGAAATACTAGAGGCAAGAAGAGTTTTGTACCATTGTCTTACATATCCATCTAATGAGTACATGACCATTTTCATCAACACATCCTCATGATATAGATCCAAGTGAGCCATGCATTGATGAAACTAAATGAGACGTTGTGCATGCTTATCCTCCTTCCTTTCTTTGAATATAGGTAGAAAATATCCCCATTATGACATATGAGGTATTGGATGTGGGAAACCAGCAACTGCAGAAAAGTTAAGAGGTGAAAACCTCTGATCCAAAACAACAACACAATCCTTTGACATTCTAAAAATGTGGAGTCACCACTGGATCTGTCCTTCATGCAGTCACTAGGTGCACTAAGCAATCTATATGTTTATTGTCTTCTTTACACCAACAAAACCAGTAGTATCCTTGTCATAAAGCCCAGGGAAAGATTGTCAATTTTCCTCCCTGGAAACAACACCAAAAATGTTAGTACTAGAAGTCTCACCTATAATTCTATAGGTGTGGGCCTAATACCCATCAAAAAATTTATAGGTTTGTAAAAGATAAGAGTTTAGTTCAATGTGTATCGAATGGGTGGGAAGCTTAGTTTAAAACATCAACACAAAACCTCCACAAAATATACACCAAAAAGCAAGGCTTGAATAGTCTCAGACCAACATTTAGAATAAAAATGGAAAGATGGAAGACTTATTAGAAAATTTAAAATACATACATCAAGTTACATCAGGTAATTCTGAAATACATACAGTAGAAATCTGCTCAAGTAGGAACCTCCTAATCAACAAGAGAGTACTTTGATAACCCTTGCACTAGTTAACAAACAATAAATCATTCACTGCATTAAGGAACAAGTACTAGGATGAATACTTAATCAACATCTAGCATTAAATTAATATTGAAACACATATATGACATTAGGAGAAGAAAACGATCATTAACTATTCAATATTCTTATGTCAGATACAAATAGTCTAGAAAAAAATGTTACAGCTGAGAGTAAATATATGAGTCTCACAATAGCCACTCTCTTCCTTCTCTAAGAGTTAAATCCATCATAAAATATCCAAATACATAAAAAATATCTATAGGAGGTCACAACTTTCCCCATCCATTGGATTTTGTGCCTTGGATATATCTGGCAATAGACAGACAAACAAAAATCCAACAAACTCTTAAATTTTAGGAAGCTTTTGGAAGTATTAAATACAACTGCATCCAACTCTTTGCATGGAGATTTAATGAAGTTGGATGTCAGGTAAAAGTGTCCCTTGATGTCTAAATTTCTCCCAGGGAACCATCCCAACCTCCTCAGATAGGTGGCATCCCTCCTACAATTCGGACTTATCATACCGTTAGAGTTTGCAGGGCATCTACACGATTCGCTTTAAACTTTCCTGTAGGTGATTTTTTCCACTTTTCTCCCAAAGAGAGAGTTGGGTCAGGATGATTTTTGGTTAGCAAGTCAAAGACATTATTTTTCTCCTCCACAAAAATTTTTAGAAAACCCAGTTCGTATATTTCAAGATATGATGAAAATATGACTTTTCTTCTTACTAATTTGATGCAAACTATTTTAATATTAGCAATTCATAGTGACTTAAGCAGAATATGTTGTGAACTTCCTATATATTCCATTTTCCTTTCCGATCACTACAAATGATGTCAAAACCAGGGAGAAAATATTCAAACCTCTGTTGATGCCTTGTATAACCTCTGAACGATGTAGGATGACTCCCAAAAATAGCAAGTGAGAAACATCATGAACAACATAAGTTGATCCTTTAATTATTTCTCTTCTTCCTTTTGTGATTATCCATGACAACTAATGATAATAGTTGCTACCAGAGTAAGTGATGAAAATTGACAATTTAGGGTTTTGTTGCTTGATTGACAATAGTTAGGGTTTTGCTAGCAAGAGGATTTGTGCTTAAAACAACACTGTAGAAACTGAAAGAGAATGAAACTGAGAAATGGAGGTAAATATAACAACCTAAAACTGAAAGAAACATCTAATAGAAAATTTTCCAAATGAATGTGTAAAATAGAGGGTTTGCAATGCAATTTCTTAGTTTGCAGCGAATTTGGAGTTTACAGCAACTAGGGTTTCCAATGCGTATGGTCTTGACAATAGGATTTTAGGTAATAGTAATAAGAATCAAACAAGTAATTTACATCAAATCTCACTTCTTGTTGCAGGGAACCAAGCCTATCATCCCTTTAATCTTCCACCATCGAACTCTTCAGAGAATTTGCATCAAAACAGTCTACAATGTTAGTTCATAGCAAATCTACTAGCCTGCAACACACTCTTTGCAAATGAAAAGAAGATAAAAAGTGATAAATTATCCTTTTGAAACTGACCCTTTGAAGTTGATTGATGAGGTGATGGTGTGGAAAACAAGAATCCACCAAGAGCCACCTTTGAAAAATAATAATCATGAAAATATTTGGCACATGCTCTATTTTTTAATTGTTGTGAACTTTAGGAGAGTGTCTTGACTCCTGAAAATTCCATGTGTTAACAAATGGGTTGGAGACTACATCAAATGTATGTGAATACAACATTTCTCAATGGAGAGATTGAGGAAGAAGTATACATCGAGCAACTATATGGTTTTGTGATACATGAGAAGGAGTCTCATGTGTGGAGGTTGAAGAAGGCCATGTATGGAATAAAGAAAGCACCTCTATCTTGGCATGCGAGGATTGATGGACACTTGATTAGTTTGGGATTCAAAAAAATTGTTGTTGATCCCAACCTGTACTACAAGACTATTAATGGTGAGTCCTTAATTTTGATCTTGTACATTGATGATTTTTTCCTCACTGGTACAGAGAGCCTTATTGATGAATGAAAGCATGTGTTCGCCTTTGAGTTTGATATAAAGGGCCTTGGTATGATAACTTACGTTTTGGGACTAGAGGTGTGGCAGCGAACTAATGATATCTTCCTGAGTCAGGAGAAGTACATAGTTGATACATTGAAGAAGTTTGGGATGTTGAACTGTAAGCCCATGGATACACCAATGGTGATGAATATAAAGAAACTAAGTGTGCCTTGTTTTGATTCTGATGAGATTGATCCAACCCTATACATATAGATGATTGGATCATTCATGTATATGTTTAAAACCAGACTAGATATTTTCTATGCAGTGAGTGCATTTAGCTAGTTTATGAGTCACGCGAGACAAACACATTGGATTGTTGTGAAGCATGTGTTGAGATACATGTGAGGCACGGTTGGAGATGATTTGAGATATACTTCCAGTATTGAAAGGATATTTCAAAGATATGTTGAATCTTATTGGTAAAGGAGTGCAGTGGAAAGGAAGAGCACCTATGGGTGTTGCTTCACTTTCGGATCTGCCATGGTTTCCTGGTGTAGAAAGAAACAAACTTCCATGGTTTTGAGCACTACATAAGAAGAGTACATTACATTGAGTATGGAAGTCCACGAAGTAGTGTGGCTTCACTAGTTACTTTCATATTTATTTGGACATGTGTAGGATTCCACCGTTATTCATTGTGATAACCAGAGTTGTGTGAATATCTCAGAGAATCCAGTGTTTCATGACAAATCAAAACCCATTGTGATCAAGTACCATTACATCTAAGACATGGTGCAGAGGAAGGTAGTACTAGTGCATTACCTTCCTACGAATGAGTAGGTCGTTGATGTTCTTACCAAACCCCTTACCAGGACTAAGTTTGAGTACTTTTGTGATAGACTTGGCATGGTAGAAAATGAATCCCTCATTGATAGGGAGTGTTGATGTTTGAAGCTTCCTAAGACATTCTCCAGATCGTAATCCTCCATGACTGAGTTGAGTTGATCTTTGAGGACAGTTATCCAAGAGGGATAAGTGGGTTTGGGATTATATCCCAACATCCCTTGTGGAGAGAACGTGACGACATGTCAACGGAGTTGACCTTGACATCACACATTATGGGGAGTTGACCCTAGTGTTTTTAGAGGGATTAGCCGCTAGAATTCCATATCTTACTCCTCTGTGACTGAGTTGAGTTGATCAGTGAGGACACTTATTCTAGAGGGATAAGTGGGTTTGAGATTATATTCCAATGTACCTTGTGGAGAGAATATGGGGACATGTTAAAGGAGTTGACCTTGACGTATCACACTATGGGGAGTTGACCCTAGTGTTTTTAGAGGGAGTAGCTTTTAGAATTCCACATGGGAGTGCCATGTGTGACAAAACATTTACAACAATTTACCGAGTAAGCATTGGGAGGACATTCTCCTAGATTGGGCTAGAGACCAAGGCATATAGGATACATTTATCACAAATGTGTACTTGTGGTAAATGAGCCCAGGCACAGTCGTTCCTTGATCATGACAAGGAATAATATGGACTAAAGGTGCTTCAATTGATTTCCATGTGTCATTTAACAGCAGGTTGACATTCACTCACATGGGTGTACCTATGTTTAATGAACCTGGTTTTCTCTTTGTACTAGTCATGGCGATTTGAAAAGGAATGATAAAGACTCAAGATGCTAGATGTTATCACATGTAGACCCATAGTGAGCCTGATCTCAGAGAGATTTAGTTGGATTAGAGGGAGAGCCACATGGGGAGTTTCCCCTTGATTTAGGTGAGAGAGAGACATATCCAAGGACTGATAGGAAGGTATCATGAATCAAGGGTGAAATTTGTATACTTCAGAGACAAGCTTGGCATAATGAAAAATGTCTCCCTCATTGAGAGGGAGTGTTGATGTTTGGAAAACATCGGGAAGACATTCTAGTAAATTAATAATTAATAATATAATTATTGATTACTAAATAATATTTAATAAGTAATAATAATAATAAGTAATAATAAATAGTTTTTTATTATCCAAGGGATCCATCCTGTTATCACCCTAACAATTTTTATCGGGATCTAAAACTTCTGAAGTTTAGTAAGATGTTATACCATAATAGAGGCATGATAGTTCAAGGTGCTCGGCTATATTCTATGGAATATGAACGAATGTAGTGGTAGTGGGAAGGGAGTAGCTCGCTGGGCCATTGATCTTGAAGAATCTCAGATCTACGGTCGAAGCCTATATCGGACAAATAAATAGCACAAAACTTAACATCGCAAAGGCAGACCGGGTAAAGCTACTCTAGTTTCGATGGGGAATGCATGGCGCTCTTACACATGCATCGGGGGAGACGTTAGATTGCGTGAAAACACTTTTCCTATGGCCCCGATGTCATATCATTCAAAACATCATGTCGATAGCTCATGGGGAGGATGGCAGTTGGTTAGATCACCTCACATCACCGGTCCAGGTACTTTCCCGGATGACATACCAAAAGGACATTCCCACATAACTAAATCGAGGCTCATCATTAGAAGTGGATTGATGAAGCGTGGCACACCAAGGTACTATGACAGTAATTCATGATCAAAGTACACAAACCATCAAATCTCAGATATGAATCATTTTATCCTATTCTGGGAAATTGTCATCTTATGCGTAAGAAAAACAAGCTCGGCCTGTGCTCCTAAATTTTGTAAAATCGAAGGGTGGCCAAATCAAGGTCTCTGCGAAATTCGAAAGGCATGGATAATACCCATCAAATGGTGTCTGGCGTGACTGGATTCTCAGCTAAGGTACCAAGAAGGTCAATAAGTAAGAATGAAAGATGGCTCTTGCAGGTGCTGGCAACTAAATTTCATACCGAACCTGAAACTGAGACAGAGTCAGGAGTAAACTTAAACCCCGTTATGAGGGATATTGTCATAAATGAACACGGGGACAACACGTGCCACCCAGCCACAAAGAAGAAGAGGATAAAAAAAGGGAAATCAGAGGCCAAAACTGAGATGATAGAGAGTGTCGGGGAAAATTTTGATTGGTGGAGTACCCTGGAGGAGGAAATCACCAAGCTGAGGTGAATCCTTAGGTAAAATTTTGGTGTATTTCAGATAGTTTTGGACAAATGTTAGCTTAAGAGAAGGGAGTTCTGATATGACAGACTGATTACTAACGGTCCCTTTAAATAATACAACTATTCTTCCTTTTTGTAACTTGTATCTGTTTTTAGAATTATGAGGAAGTTGGAACGTTTTAAATTCCATATGAAATTCCTTTATATATGCTTGGCCTCACGAGTATAGAAGCATGGAGAAAAGAGGATCCTTCCCTCTGTGTAGGAAAACTTTATAAATCCCTGGGGCTAGAATGAATACATGGGTGTAGAGGCAAATTTTGGGACATTTTATGAAAAGATTCTAATTGATGGTGTTATGAGTCTCATTTTCTCTCATAGTGTGTGATTCTTGTTATTATGTATTTTCATTTTTCTTTCTTCTATCTAAATTGAGAAACTAAAAGTCTAGAATTCATTATTCAATGCTCTTGGCTTAGCAATATAGACTATGTTCATCTCTTCTAAACCATTTAAAAATTCATTACTATAATGCTCTGATAATAGTTGTGTGTTTCTTTTCTTCTGATACCATCTAAAATTTTCAAGCATAAACTCAGAAGTCACTTCCTCATTTAGCCTTTTCCTCTTGATTGTTTTCACGATTTGGAAATGCATCCTACATTCTTTACCCCATAGCCCAAAGGTCATCTTCAACTCTTCAACAACTTTATTAAAACGACAAAACAAACCAATTCTAGCCACCGATTTCCATAGATGTATCAAGTGACACGAGAGAGCCCTCTCTAAGTTGAGCAGACTAGTGCCTCAGCTCTAAAGTGGGTTGAAACAGTTACCTCTGTCGTCTGTCTATTAAGATGGACACAATTTACAAAGTGATAACATTCTGGCGCCATTGTCGGGGAAGAAATTTAAAAAAATTTCCTGGGAAGAACGACATGGTTGATTTCTAGGGTCTGAGAGCAACAAACACTTAGGAACACATTGGCTATATTCCTACTCTGGAAACTCCACTGATAAAAGAATCTTGAATTTCCAAGAGGCGATCCTTCTCTCAATACTTCAAGCGCGAGACAAAAACTTCACTGAAAGATGAAACCCCTTAACAGGGGCAAGGAAGGGCATCATGAGGGAAAACAAGTACTCAAAATGGGACCTCTTACAAAGAATTTTACTTTTCATTTTAAGTTTCCTTTGCTCCTTCCTTGGAAATGACAAATGAACTTTCTTTTACCTATTGTATCTTAATAATAATCATGAAAGACTTAAAATTATATTTCCTCCTCTATATGTTGCACATGCATACCCTCGCCTTGTTGTTGGTTCTAATAAAAATGTTTCACCTAGGCCACACAATGACAATGACCAAGTTAATGAATCCTGTGAGACCTAGACCAATGTCTCTCCCATTGTTCTTGGCCCAACACCCCCTAAGGCCCTACATAGATATATACCTTTAAAGCTACCCCAAACCCTTCATGATTTCCCTCCAAATTAGTATGAGTTCCTACCTATGTTTGATAGAGAATCAAGTATCATATATGTTGAAAAGAACATTAAAGGGTTTGAGCATTTTATAGATTTATTCAATATTGACCACGATGGTGTGTGTATGAGAGTTTTCTCTCAATCCTTGAAAGGAGACACCAAACACTGGTTCAAACACCTACACCCATAAACCATCAACTCATGGGTGGAATTGAATAAGGCTTTTTTTAAATTTTGGGGCAAGGAGAAATCCTTAGAGGTGAAACTCACTGAGTTTTACGCCTTGAAAAGATGAAGCAAGGAATCTATTTCTGTATTCAGGAGAAATTTTTCTAGCGTCTATTATAATTTTTCCAAAGAAATTCAACCCTCTAAAGCTGCTGCCATGCTCCATTATGAAACTGCTCTTCATCCATATTTTTCTTTCCTCCTGATGGAAAGAAGACTTGGGTCCTTACAACAAATGTTTAGTGATGCTCAGGACATTCAACACAACATCCAAGCATGAAAACAAACCCAAAACAAGGGGTTGAATGTTCAAGGACATGAAAGTGAATATGAACAAAAAATAGTTGATTGGAATCTTGAGCATAGAATTGACAATATCATAGGTCCTCTTGAAGTTTCCAATGCTAATGATTTTGCAAAAAATTACATCCCACTTGTTGAAAGAGGAGGTGTTGATCCATCCCATGATGAGTAGAGGGTTGATCATTTTATGTATTCATTTGTAGATAGTCAAGAATATGTCTGTGAAAAGAAGCTTGTTGAAGAACAAGTTGATGTTCTAAGTTTGTTCTTGTTATATGACATGACATATGTTAATGATTTTCCTATATATGATGAATATGATGATTATGATGTTGACCCCCTGGAACAATCAACCACATGTTCTCTATCAGAAAATGTTCCTTTTCAACAATATAATGAAAGCAATTAGGTTGCATATCATAATTACAAATAAGAAAGTATTGAATCAACTGAAGGGAATTTCTTACCTCTATGCTTTTCTTCTTTCAAATTGCTGAAGGAAAATCCTAAAATCATCATTGAAGAAAAAGAATCTGTGCTTATGCAAAGCCACGCTAGATCAATGGAGCAAAATGACAAGATGTCACAACATTTTTTTTCATGTGCTTGAAGACCCTATTGCTTGCACTGAAATACAACCATATGTTGGCAATGAAATTGAAGATGGTTTCAAATCAGGTAGGACAACCCTACCATTATGTTTTTCTTCTTTTGAATTATTGAAGAAAAATATTTGTAGTATCTCAGGACAAGGATCCTCCAAGCATGAATGGAGTGGTGATGATAATTCTATGGAAAATTACATAAAGGATCATGTCAGCTCAGATTTGTAGTCTATGTTCAGCTATTAGCCTGAAAAGGAAGAAGAAGTTTCTCTAGAAAGTATTGTTCAAGGTCATTTTCTTCATCCCGAAATCAATATGCATTCTCAACGTGAAAAGGTGTTTCAGAGTATTTTTTCTTCCCTTGAGAATGACATTGTGGTTAAATTTTTAGACAACATAGACATGGATGAAGATTATGAAATTGCATCTATGGAAGTTTCCAACAATAAAGAAACAAATGACATAGATGAAGCAATGTATGTCATTTGTCCATCAGAAACAAAGAAAGACAATGAAGAGGCAGTGGTTTTATTCAAGTCATTTGAAAATCAGGGTTTTGAAAATTCATCCGCGGGAGCTATAGACTGTGAAGTAGTGCATGAGCAGGAACTTATTTCTATTTATTCACTGGAAAGTCAAAGTGGTTGTCCTCAAACAAATTTCCAGAAATTTAATGAAACCACATCAGAGTTGTTTGATGAACAAGAGGATATCCTGGGTTCATATTATATGGATGTCACATTTGAAGATGTTCAAGAATATATGAAGATTTTTGTTGATATGCATGGCCAAGTAGACAAACCTATCATCGCCATTTCATTCAAATATGTTCTCAGAACAGAAGAAATAGAGCAAAAACAACTAACACTGATGAAAGATACTTGACTTTTGGTTTTTTCTCATCAGGGAGAAATGATTTTTCATGATTTTCAAGATCCAATGGACATCCTATTACAGTCTTCAGTTAAGGATGAATTTTCTTCATTCATAAGCTCATATTTTGGATTCAATTTGTTTTTTCAGCCGCCATCCTTTACGTTTTTCTACCAACTTGAGAAAAATGTGAACAAAGGAAAATTAGGAAGCCAATTGCTTGATTGGCTACATTGGAACTTTAGCATCACTTGAGAGAGTGGTCATTCCAACAGTTTTAGGGTAGGTAGGGATGTAAAAATAAGCTTTTCAGTCAATCATTTTCCAGTTTGAGTTTTCTAGCACTAGATACAGTCAGTTTTCAATAATGCACTCGAACGTCCCCCATGCAATTGGAAGAAGTTCACAGAGCTTGGTAGGAGAAGGACACACACATGTTTTGGGGAACAACCCCATGGCTCAGGCACTGGGTCTACGAGTCATTTGCTACCTTGCTGTGAGAATAGCATCCCCAGTTGGAGCCAATGTTATCACCTTAACAATTTTTATCGGGATTTAAAAACTTCTAAAGTTTAGCAAGATGCTATACCACAGTAGAGGCGTGATAATTCAGGGTGCTTGGCTATATTCTATGGTGTATGAATGAATGTAGTGGGAGTGGGAAGGGACTAGATCGGCGGGCCATCGATCTTGAAGAATCTCATATCTACGGTCAAAGCCTACATCAGACAAACAAATAACCCGAAACTTAACATCGCGAAGGAAGATTGGCGAAAACTACTCTAGTTTCAATGGGAAATGCGTGGCTCTCTTACACACGCATTGGGGGAGATGGTGGATTTCCCAAAACCACTTTTCCTATGGCCCCGATGTCACGTGGTTCAAAACATCATGTAGATAGTTTGCAGGGAGGATGGTGGTTGGTCAGATCATCTCACATCATCGGTCTAGGTACTTTCTCAGATGACATACTAAAAGGACGTCGCTACATAAATAACTTGAGGCTCATCATTGGAAGTGGATTGATGAAGCATGGCACACCAAGGTACTGTGACAGTAATTCGTGAGAAAAATACACAAACCATCAAATCTCAGATATGAATCATTTTATCCTATTCTGGGAAATTGTCATCTTATGCGTAAGAAAAACAAGCTCAGCATGTGCTCCTGAATTCTGTAACCTCAAAGGGTGGCCAAGTCAAGGTCTTTACGAAGTTCAAAAGGCATGGATAATACCCGTCAAATGGTGTCTGGCGTGACTGGTTTCTCAGCTAAGGTATCGGGCAGGTCAATAAGTAAGAATGAAAGATGGGTCTTGCAGATGTTGGCGACTAAATTTCATACCGAACCTAAAACTGAGACAGAGTTGGGAGTAAAATTAAACCTCGTTATGAGGGATCTTGTCTTAAATGAACACATAGACAACACCTACCACCCAACTGCAAAGAAGAAGAGGAGAAAAAGGAGGAAATCAGAGGCCAAAACCGAGATGATAGAGAGTGTCAGGGAAAACTTTGATTGGTGGAGTACCCTGGAGGAGGAAATCGCCAAGCTAAGGTGAATCCTCAGGAAACATTTTGGTGTATTTCAAATAGCTTTGGATAGATGTCATCTTAAGATAAGGGATTCCTGATATGACAGACCGATTACTAACGGTCCCTTTAAATAATACAATTGTTCTTCCTTTTTGTAACTTGTATCTGTTTTTAGAATTATGAGGAAGTTAGAACGTTTTAAATTCCATATGAAATTCCTCTATATATGCTTGGCCTCACGAGTATAGAAGCATGGAAAAAAGAGGAGCCTGCCGTCTGTGCAAGAAAACTTTATAAATCTCTAGAGATAGAATGAATACATGGGTGTAGAGGCAGATTTTGGGACTTTTTATGAAAAGATTATAATTGGTGGTGTTATGAGTCTTGTTTTCTCTCGCAGTGTGTGATTCCTATTATTCTGTATTTTCATTTTTCTTTCTTCTGTCTAAATTGAGAAACTAAAAGTCCAGAATTCATTATTCAATTCTCTTGGCTTGGCGATTTAGACTATGTTCATCTCTTCTAAACCATTTCAGAATTCATTACTATAATTCTCTGATAATAGTTGTGTGTTTCTTTTCTTCTGATACCATCTAAAATTTTCAAGCATAAACTCATAAGTCACTTCCTCATTTAGCCTTTTCCTCTCTATTGTTTTCATGATTTGCAAATGCATCCTACATTCTTGACCCCATAGCCCAAAGGTCATCTTCAGCTCTTCAAAAACTTTATTAAAACCCCAAAACAAACCAATTATAGCCATCAATTTCCATAGATGTATCAAGTGACACGAGAGAGCCCTCTCTAAGTTGAGAAGGCTAGTGCCTCATCTCTAAAGTTGGTTGAAACAGTTACCTCTGTCGTCTTTCTATTCAGCTGGATAGAATTTACAGAGTGCTAACACATCCCTTCATGGATAGTCTCCATATGTTCTCTATATATGGAACACTTATCATTTGAATAATACATCTATCATATATAATCTCATATAGAAAAAACACTATTTCCCTCTCCTCACTAAAATATATTGTGTGGGGTGAAGCCCTGACCCCTCTATCAATGTCATGGTAGTCACCTCCTACCAAGATAGTGCAACAAAGTTGTCATGTTGCACTAGGATTTGGGTCAATGATGAAATAGCCTATTGTACATGTTGCAATCTCTCTACAATAGGAGGATGTTGGGAAGGGGGCATCGGGCCTTCACCTGGGGGGATGCGAACCTAACTTGGGATCACACCTGGCATGCTCTTGGTCCTCTGAAAACCCTTGCCCCAGCCCCTGGAACTCACCCATGTCAAAGTAGTTAACATGGTGACCCAAAATAAATTCCGCCTGTAATTTTCTCAAAACATATAAGGGCACCTCCATGATATTGTAGGGAGGTTTATCAAAAAATATATACCACCTATCCATCCAATCTTGACTAATCTATGGATGGATACACTAGTCCATACAGATGCATTTTTTGGTCAAAGGTAGTTCTTGTCTGTTTTGAGGATCCCTAAAAATTGAAAATAGTTCTTGTTTTGAAATACCCAAGTCCCTGACTTGGTTTCTATCCAATCCAGTGCTATAGTACTCAAAACGTATTTCCCTATACTCTGAAATAAAGCCAATTCCTCTCGGGCACTTGCAATGGACCTCACAATGGCACCCAAAAGAGTAGCGAAGGACGCTCTACTTGGTTCTCTGGTGCCCCTTGACTGATCTACAAGTGTTCTTAATGGGTTTCCAACCCCTCATCAATTTTGGTGTTTAGATTAGGTGGTTGTGGTGGGTTGGGGTTTTTCTCTCCTTGGTCTATTAGTGGGAGGTTTACATTGTCACCGGGTTCCATTTTGTAATATACGATGTAGTTTAATAAGGAAATTTAATAAGAAAACTTATGACTAAGGTATTACAAACAACAATGTTATTCTATCCCAACAAAATTATTAACATGATTTTGTGTAAAACAAAGAAAAACTACGAGTTATCTTTAAAATGAACTTGAAAAAAACTATACAAGACTGGTGAATTGTTGAGAGATTTACATTCAAGTATTAATTATGTGTATTAATTTTTTGTAGTGAACCTTGCTAATGAGTTTTTTTCCATTGTGATTTACATACATAATC